>CAADRB010000003.1:5171281-5210818 GCA_900708905.1 Hymenolepis diminuta
CCCCTTTAATCTGTATTGGGTTCCTATGTTGTGATCTTTGAATCATAAGTTGTTGTTAATCTGCCAAATCGGATATTAGATAATAAATTTTCTTCGGAAATTCGTGAATTGACACAACTTTATTGCGTAAATAAGCAAAACGATATGCTATTTTATTTCTTTTTAGGTGTGTTTATTTAGGCGCTGTATTAGTAATTTCTATTACATTAATTTGCTTAGATGGATGACGACCTCGAGGATAATCCAGAATACAGAGAAATGTAGGTTGTCTAATTTATAAAATTGCGAAAATAAATAATATTAGAAAAGAAAGTAAAAGTTTAACACTTCGTGAAGCTCTCAAAGTATCAAATTTCTACTTATTTTGCGCAGTTGTGTTTCTTTCCTACTTTTCCATTAGCGTTCTCATGGCAAACGTTAAGGTTAGCTCCAGTATAATTTTTCTCAAAGTATTCCATTCTTGTGTCATTCTTGCGTACTCTTCTTCCATTTTAGACAGTTGGACAGGAGGCCATTAAGGATGATCGATTTCTTATGATAACTTGCACTATCGCTGCTGCCGTAAATATAATCAGTCGATTCTTCTGGGGATTAGTGTCCGATAAGTTGTCATTTAAAGTAAATGACTAATGCATATCCCTTTTATCAATAATATTTTTACATTTATGCATTTTACTATCCGGGCAAGCGGATGCACAACTGTAGCTAAGATAATGGTTTAAAGATGGAGTGGAGAGATGTGGTCCATGAGATTCCCTTCTCAGCTGGGAAGTAATTATGCTGCCGCCTTTTCAAAAGGCTCTTCGAAGTTACTCCCATTGAATCTAAAATAAGCGTTGAGAATGAAATCATAATATGCGACATTTCAATTATTTATGCCCTTGATAATCCCCGCATCTGGGAACAGCAATCCTGTCGATTGTGATTTTAGAGAGGAGACCTAAAATACCTTTCAATACCCTTTTTAAACTAGCCAGAATACTAACTGAATAATACTAGCATACGAAAGAAATAATTTCTTTTTGAAGCTCATTTTCGGTTTTTTTGAAAAGTAAACAACTTGGTGATACATTATAGGTTCCACTGGTTATAAATGGTATCGTCTACGGGACAATATTAATTACTTTTCCATATATTGTCTGGATACCTGTCGCCAATCGAGCCTGCTATGCAATTTGGGCGATCTTACTCTTTCACTGCCTGTCGGGAATGTCTGTTTTAATAAGCTTTGGTGCAGTTACTTCATTTGGGGCCAAAAATGTCGCCTCCATCTTTGGCACGATATTTGCAACCTCAGTAAGGCTGATAATAATGAGGATATATTAAAGTCACAATCTTTATATCCTTTGTTCGTTCTTTCCAAGGTTCCATCCTCGATTATCTGCGCTTTAATACTTTATTTTATCGATGTCAATAAATTTATTAAAGAAATATTTCTTTCTGCTGGACTTGCTTCTTACTGTGGTGAGTATTGATAAGAAAATCGCCTCTTTCAAAGATATTTTAAGTAAAATATAAATATTTACTTTTAAATATCATTTCTTTCTCAACTAGCCTCTCTCTTCGCAGTATTGCTAAAAGATAACAACCTACCGAAATGCTTTGCACTCATTGGCTGCGAACGGAAAAACAAAGAGTAAAAGACCCTGTGAAAAAACACCCAGATACTTGGATCCTTTTTTTCCTCTAGGTCTCTAACGTGTGTATTTCTTCCTCTACGGATTTAACTAGATCAATATAATATGACCAAGTAAAAACGTCTTCTCTCTGGGGTCTTTTGTTCGTAGTTCCCTATGTGTCATTTGTCAAATTTTAATAGAAAAAATATCGTTGTTAAAGATAAAGACCCAGAGAGTTGAATACCGGTTATGGATTTATAGTTGGAAAAAAGAAAATGAAGATATTTTTAGGGATCAAGTAGTATCTTTCCGTTTGGATAAAAGAACCAAAGTGGCTATGATTCGTACGGAAATATGGGAGCTTAGACTAATGACTATCATCTTACAGCAGACAACCAGAGTTCTTCTACAAGGCAGAACACCAAGAGTTGATTGTAGACCAAAGTCTGCTGTACAAAAATAATTACAACTAGAGAGGGGGAGAGATGTGAGAGAGGAAAGGTTGGAACCAAGACACAGAAAGGAGGGAGAATCGCATCTGAAGGTAAGTAACAAGTGTGTGTGCATGTGCGCGTGGATGCACTTTTAAGGAACATCAAATCAGACGAAAAACAAGTAGACTTGGTAAACCAGTTAGAATATGACAATTGGGGTCAGAGGGACAAAAAACATCACTTTTACAGAGCATGCAATTTGGGAATAATTTTTTTGATAACAACTAAGACATAACTCTTCAGAAACACCGGAAGCGATGGAAAATTGGTGAAGAATGGGTTAAAGTTGAAGATAAATCAGGATAATGAATTTAAAAGCTTCGGGTGAAATTAATCAATGAATTATACATTGTCATGTAGTTCAGTTGAGGTCTTTATAATGGAGGATAGAGAATCTTTAGGATTTAGAATGACTTGCCAAACTAGAAATGCGCAGATGGCTACCGTAAAAATATTAAAAATATATGATGAAGATTTTAATTTTACTCCGATTTTGTTATTACATGCAGTAATTAAAGCATTTTAAGCATTATAGAATCAGATTTAAGTTAATCGGTCCATTCAAGTGTTTTTCGCAGAACAGAGTGTTTCATCATAATGCTAATCCTCCTATCATGATTCTGCAGTGATCTCAGTTACCGTAATTCCGAGAATTCTTAACTCTACCTGTTTACTACGCATAGAGCTGGCTCTCTATGCCTGCTGTATTCTTACACCCTTCTTAATCGGTGAATTGACCGACCTACCTAACCACCGAATAGTCATATCTTCACTTCACTTCGTGCAGTTCACTTTTTTTCTAACTGACTTTGCTATGCACAGCTTTGCTTCTTGCGATGAAATTACAAGATTTTTTACTAAACACTTTGTGATTTAGAATAATAAGAGTGAATAGATAAATGAGCTAGTTTATATTCAATGACAACATCGATGACAGAGAGGAATCGAGGAGACATAAGGGGAGCCGGGTAGTAATGAGTCTTAAAGGAATGTATGTAATTGGAGATTGTGACGACCTAATTGGGTCAGGTTGACTCAACAGCTGACAATATTGGGTCAAACTGATTCTATGATTGAAGTCGGGTAAACTGACTCAGTGACTGGCATCGTTGAGCGTCCAGTCAGTTAAAGTCAGCCAGATACGATCTTAAGGACACGAGAGAGTCTCATGTCGAAAATGAAACAGAAAGGACGAGGAATAGGTCAGTTTAAAATTAAACGATGAATACTTCGTGAAGAGTTGATTTAGAATTAAAATGAATGGGCAATACTCACGGAGACTTGATTAAAAGTTGAAATTATATCAGCTTAATGAAATAGATGCTTGTTTGTAAACTGATTTTTCCTCCTACACTCTGGATTCAGAAATGAACTTAAAGTAATTAAATTGATCCAATCAGTTGAATTAAATCAGCTAGTTGCTCAAAACTAATAGAAAATACAAAGTATTAAGGGTGCATGAATGACACCTCGCTTTGTTCAACTGTCACCAATGTGTATTCACTGGAAAACCATAAGTCGAAACACTAGTACGGCGTAATGAACTAGATCCACGAACAAAAATATGCTTCCCTTATTAATAGACTTTCCGTTGTTAGAAAAATGGCACAAATATATTGTTTATTTTACGTAGTGATACTACCACTAAAATAAAGGGATTAAATTAAATTGTATTGTTATTGAATTACGCACAAACTGCTTGAAATATGATATTTTCGCAGTTAAGAATAGTACTGAAGAATATGGAGGCTCACAATTGGCATAAATATATTTCTGTATAAATTTTTCCGTGAGAAAAAGGAGTGCCTATAGAAATCAGCACCCGCTATCAAATTATTATGATACAGTGCAAGAAAAAGAGATATTACTTATCGGGAATTTTTGATATCCTAAAGAGAATTAGTTAAAGATTGTGTGGACAGAGGTCATCTCTGTTTCATTACTATTCCTGATTGAAGATGTCACTTTGGCATTGAGAATAGTCTAACCTAGCAACTTCGTCAGCCAGAATGTAAGTTGGCAATCAGATAACATAGACGCAGAGTGGGCTTACGAAAGACTTGAATTCTAGATATACTCAACCACATGGGCCATTAAAAAGCAGAAGTTTGCGGACATTATAGCAGGATGGTCGCTTCCACTCACCTTCAAAGATTGTTTCTGTCTTTCCATACTGTTATAGGCATTTATGAGATTTGAAGCCTAACTTTGTAACGGCGTTCCATCGTGTGCTTAGTATGTACCTTAGTGCCTCAATTACACTTAGTCAATACTTTGATTTCAAGGATTATCTCTCGAGTTAAAAGAATTTGTAACAACCTACGATTTCACTTTATTTCGCAAGCGATCTCTTTAGTTTTTATAACTTAATTTACAATTCTACATTTCAATAAATCCTTAGTAAATTGAATGAGGTGTTGTATTTAGAGTAATAATTAATATCTTGCAGCTAACAACATCAAGCAACAGTTCCGAAAGGGAAAACATACGAAGTTGCATAAGCTACGATGAGGATTCAAGCGAGTAAGCGAGAGATAGGGAACAGAGTGGATGAGAGGGAAGGGTAGGATAACGAGCGTGAGTCTATCGTGTATGTGTAAGTGGAAATACAAGGACGGTTTATATGAGTCACTTGGGCAAGGACGCGCATGAAGTTATGATTGTAGATGTACTTTTAAACGGAACGGGGCAGTTAAAGATAAAAGAAGGATGGATAAAATCGTCTAAGAACTTGTCTAAGAATACTACGCATATTCATTTAAAACTGTGTCTATGGAGTAGTGGTTAGTCTGCCGAATCGGGAGCTCTTTTTTTGTTTCCACTTAAGCGGTGGTTTTGAATAATCAGCTGTATCCGTTTATAAAAGTAAGCGGATTACTGTGTTCTTATATATATATGTTTATTCACAAAATTCTGAAATATTTCTAATGAAGTTCTTAAATGTAATACTTAATTTGCAGTAATATTTCTGAAAATGGCAATGAGAAACGTTGTACCAGTTTACATGATTTAAGTCGATTTGTACCAACAGATTTGCGGATCTAAAGATGAAAGGGGGGATCCTAAAGAGCTGTTTTTTCAAAGTGGTCAATTTCTAATTATCCTTACTCCTGCTATCAGACGAATTTGGTGTGATTTTTGAAATCTGGAATTACTGCAGTATTTAGAGTGTAGTTATTCGATCTTGAAAATCGAAACCTATAGCAACTACAAGATGATTTGAAATAATTGATTTTGAGGCTGAAATCTCCAAATCTTACATCTCCTGCTTTCAGTAAACACTATATTGCAAACTATGTAACCACTGAAGTGACAAGGGAAAATAATTTAACCAACATTACAACATCAGTGAATTAAAGATACCAAATCGCAGGTCAAAGAGATTGAAAAAGTGGTGTCAAGCAGAAGCATTCGAAATTGTAGGTCTGGAGGATGGAGGCACAAAATGGCGGACCCTGGAAATGGGCCAATAAGACCCTGAAAAACGGACCATTTATTATTAATTAATTAATTAACTTCAGCAGGACTTGAGGATATAGATATAGATTCTTATGGAAAAGATTCCACTAGGATAGAATAAATGTTAATTAGTTTTAAATTAAAAGTTGACAATTTATTTCCTTAAGCATGGATGAAGCAGAGTTCTTATTTCTTGATTCTCATTCCTATTCTTAAGCCAAATTTTCTTCAATTGTTCTTGGACAATTTTTTATTTATTCTGAACAATACGGGACGAGTGTTTGATAGGTAGACATGGTTGCAAACGAGTCAATGAAATATCTTATTTAGGAATTATGAGGCCAGAAATTTCTTATACTTATTTACATTTAAGCTCATTCTGATGACTTTTGTAATTATGGAACACTATTAACAAAACCCACCAACTACCACTAGAAGCAAGTAATCGTGAAGCATAAATCCGATTAAACAAATTAAAAAAGGAATTTTTCTCTTGAAGGACTAGTTAAAAGAAATTATGATCAATATTTGCAATCCCAATCACATTAAAACTAGAGTTATATGAAAATGCATTTTACTCCAATTTAAACATTACTATGCTAGTTTTATTCATAACCCGATGTTAATATTTCACAACCGATGATGAAGAATATGTGAATCCCGTCTTTGATCTTGTCTTTTCTTCCCCAAATGGTGACAAGATTTAAAAATGTATTAGAAATTCATCGCACTTTGAGAAGTGAAAATTATTTTGAATCAAACCGATTAAATTGCATCACGACATTGCAGGCCAAATAAGTATTTAAGTAAATAATTTACATATTGGAAATAAAAATAACAAATTTCGATTATTAAAACTGAAAAATCTCCAAATTTTTAACTTGGATTTAAGTTTAATAATAAAAATTGCACTTTTTAAAGAAAAAATTTTAAAAAATACTGAAATAATTGTGCATTTTTCTCAGCAAAATTAACGCCTGTACAAAGTTTGTTCTTCTGCTTTATTAAATCAGCGTTTAACATTTGAATTATTTATTTGAGTAGTAAGCGAAATTATGATTTATTTGTGAGCTTTAAGAAAATTCTCTAAATTATTGATAAAATTTGTTGTTTCTATATTTTTTTTCTATTTATTCTTCCCTCATTTATCAATATTTTGGATTATTAGCAACCTCATCGAGAATTTCTTTCAACTTCCATTTACTAAGCTCTGGGATTATTTTTTGAGGTAATAATTTAGAACAACAAGTTATCGTAGTGGCCGACGTACAGGCCAACGTAGATAGAGGTCACGAGATCAACGCCCACTTTCCGTCTCCCCGGTGTTTCTCTCAGTACCTCCTAAAGTCCATTATACCCATGGTCTCACTCAATTTGCGTTCCTCTTATTTGAGAAGGCCGCTGTTTTATCTTTGTTCTTAGCATGATAAGTGCCTGTTTGGCTAGATCCTTATTGTAGCTTCACGAATAGAATAAAACATTATTTTAATGGAAACGTTTACAATAATACAAAGTTAAACATGCTAAACCAATATATGCCTTACCTAAAGGTAATTAGTCAGGTCCCTATAATCGACAAGTTCCGAAAATAAAATAAAGAAATAACAATAGATTTCTAAAATTTTTGAGTCCGCCTTATTGTAACCTATTGGGGACACCCGGAAGACTTTAGCGAGAACACGTCCGGTCTTGTTAACATACATATATTATTATTATTATTATGTCAATTACTACAGATTAGATAGACAAATTAGGCAAATTTTAGAATAGAGGAGGTCCATCGTACTCAGGTCGCGGGTCTCAAGGAGGTAGCCCGGACTTGAGAAATCATTCACTGCAATTGGTAAATAGCCCTGGAAAGATGCTGTAATTCTCAAATATTAGCCTGGAATAACCAAAGGATGTACGATTTACGGAAAGAGGGGTCGGTGTTTTGTTTGCACTCCCGATTTCTGTTCATGGAATTTTCATTCAACTGGATCCACTCATCGAAGTTGATTTTTTTCATCTGAGTTTTTCTATTAAGTCTACTTTTCCTTTCCTCATATGGTCGAAAAAAGAATACGACTGTCACAGTGATAATATTATATCAATATGGGTAGATATTTTATTAAACATCTCCCTTTGAGAATAGAAAATTTAATCATTAATATTTGCTATATTTTCCATGGACCTTGTATTTCCGTTAATAGCATATTTCAAGGCCATAACTGTATATGGATAAGTGTCTTATGTTCTCTCTCCTTTTAGAAAGCTACAAAGATAGAACAAGAATACTATATCAATTTCAATCTGCTCATTTCAGATTAGAGAGAACCAACTTGTTTAATTTATTAAACAAAATTTGTTCAGATTAAACATTTTAATTATTTAATTTCAATTAATTATATTTATTCCTTGATTTTAATTAGTTAATTAGGTTAACTGCCGACAGTGTTGTTGATGTTTGAGCTGTGGCTAATGTTTCTCTGGATGGAGACATAATGTCCCGTTGTTTACCGACAATTCATTCAGAATTTAAGAAGATAATAGAAAATTCAAAATTTATGCAATTTACAGAGCCAAAAGGAATGACCAATTTAAAATAAATGTTATAAAAAGACAAATGTTAAATTCTTCCCGTACAGAGCTGCCATGTTAACACCTCATTTCTAAGTGGTTCTGCAATTTCGATGCTGGTACTGAAAATGTTGCTCGTTTGGAGGATTTTATTTCTACTTTGAACTTTGTAGAAATTCAGGCAGAAATTCTAGGAGAAGCATATGCAAAATCTACTGACTTAAATGTTTCAAAGTTGTGCAGGTTAGAAAATGATCACTGTAACATTTAACTGACTTGTTATTGTTCTGATCTGATAGTGCTATAGTGCTAAAGACATCGAGATGCTTAAGTAAAGTTGCGTCGCCAATTTCATCCAATAACGGCAAATAGTAATATTAATTTTTCATTAATTGTTTGAATATTGTAATATTATATTTTTTGTATTTGCATTTGCAGGGAGCAAGTAGTAATTGTGAGTGACTGAAATACTTTGACAGAAAGTCCTATGAAAGATAACGGAGAGAGGAGATGGAAAAATTATGCATGTTAAGCCAAGGCTTCAAAGTGTCACATTTCATTTAATTTGATTTCAACAACAACTACATAATAGGTAGTTCACGTACAGAAATTCAAATCCTATGATTCCTAGTTTGATTTATTGAGCAAATTCCTTTCCACGATGTCCACTGCTGATCGATTTTCCGTTTCAGTTCACAAGCACGAATCACCATTAATGCCCATCGAACCCACAAATCCAGGTATCGCTTACTAAAAGGCCAGGTATTTGTTGCTGGCGGGAATTGTAACAGTGATTATGACATCGAATACCCACAACTTGATGAAAGTCAATGGATCCTCGTGTCGAACTTGGATTCCATTCCAGGCTGGCACATTGACCTTCTCGTATAGAATAAGAAACCTCGTTTGTATGACAAGCAATCGCTCGTCAGTACATTATTTATAATTTTTGCTTTTGTATTCCCCGCGGAATGCCAAGTTAAATAAAGTAAAACTAGTACTAAATCCCACAATTACTTTTGAATATGCTGAATTGTGAAATATCACTTGTCCTTGCACACTAATCACCTTCTAACTTCCACCATTTTAGATCTGTTGAATTACAACTATTAAACCATAAGTAAATCAAATTACACATAAGTATTTTTCAATTGTCTCGCATCTTAATTAGAGTCTCGTCTACTCTCATCTTCTCTATAAGTCCAAGGAGTGGTGAAGTTGACCTTTGTCATTTCAAATTTTGCAAGTTTAAATAAAAACCTGCCATAAAAATCACACTCACCGTTCTATCTTCGAGATGTGGTTATTGATCGAGTGTTGGTTAAGAGCGAGGCCTTAACGACTCTGTTTTCTAGCATTTTTGGAGTGGAGTATGAAAATTATGTCCCACATACTTCTCTGCCGACTTTAACTCTCCTTCGTAGCCATTTGAGACTCTAGAGGCTTTTCTTCCCCCTTATTTCTCGCATTTTTTGTTCCAATTGATACACTTTTGTCTCCACTCAGCTGTTGAAGTTTAGACCAGGAAAGAGCTGTTATCTATTGTTAGCCATTAGGACGATAATGAGTCCTATGAGTATAAATTAGAATAACTTTTTTGAAACTTTTCGGTCTGGTAATCCTATCTGACACAATTATGAATAATTTGACTCAAATTTTTAATAATAAAAAGGTAGAAACGAGTCGGTTTAGAGCCCTAAATGGACGTTTTAAGAATTCTGTACTTGTGAGCTTTTGAAAGACATTCAATACCTATCGTTCTTCGTTATGTTTTACCAGTATTGTGCCTCCTAAACACCGTAAAGCAAACCTAAATATCAGTTTTAGCAGAAAATAAGGAAGTCCGCACAGAACTATTATAAAAGTAATTCATTTAAAATAAATAACTGCTCTGGGATCATTAAGAGGAGACAGACAGGAGAACATAGAAAAACTTGTCACAGCAAGATATTTTGTTCCGGACACGTAGAACAGAATAGGGGGAAAACTACATTACATTTGAAGTAAAATATTTTCAGATTCTTAAGCAAAAAATTCAATATTGAAAGTGGCGAAAACTCAGTACAATCTTCTAAATATGCAGGCAACTTGTAGTTACATCAAATTAAATTCTTTTATTGCATATTTAAATTAACATAAAAATATTTAGACGAATTCTAAAACTTTTTAAAACCCTACTTTAATTTCATAATAAACCATGGTCACTTTAAGATTTGATTTTTTTAAAAATTAAATACTATAATAAACGTGTCTTTATAAATTTAATTATAGATTGTCAAGGTCGTCTTTATAAATAAGAAGGTAGAATTTGATAAAATAAAACAAACTACTATACCTCCATAAAATCTTGTTTCAGGGCACCGAGTTGTCCGAAAACTGGGAATCATTTCCAAACTTTATAGGATTAAGATGCTTCCACTTTTTCGTTCTTTATTAGAATTAATCTCAGCTCGTTTCTGCAAAATGAAATTTAATTAAATTATATTTTTTCAATTTCTTAATAAAAAATTAAAAACACATTAAATTGACAATATAATTATATTTATACTATATCAGTACGGTGGACTTAGAGATTTCAATTCAAAAGTAAATGAACGGAGACGAAAGGTAAACTGGAAGATTTCGGTCTCGTAATCAAAATTTATATATTGTTTCAGTTGTTATTAGAGTCGCTTTGTTCTTGGAGCGTCTGTCCTAGGGATTTTTGTGAGCGGCTGTTTGGAGGTTGGTTTTCAGGGACGGGTGTTGAAAATTGCAAAATTTAATTTTTAAGAGTAAAGTTTCTGCATCCACTTTTGGTGGCATTCACCTGACCACGTACACTTGAACTGAATTTTCGAACGACTAAAACGGCGGGACGATAATAGGCTATGAGATTCTAACATACTGCATCTCACAAAATATCACACAGGGTGATTTCTAATGTAGTTGCAAATATATCCAACACTTGGAAGTATGCATAGGCAGATGAAAACGCCTTAAAATATACTTCCTTCAGTTTAATCCAAGTTTCGCTAGGATAATGTAAACATATATAAAGCTAAATAAAACATTTTCTTTAATGTTAGGACTGTCCAATAAGATCTTGCACGCGATAAAGAAAATGTAAACATTCAACCGATCATTTATCGAGTAATCAAGGGCTTGTGCGAAGATCACTCCTCCCCTCCCCCAAACCAAACCTTAGCTAATGGGCATTCAGCATTTTTGGAGCATAGCAAGAATGCATCCTTTATTACTCAACACTGCAGTTAACTGGGCTCTCTCCTTATCTCTCGTCTTCTTACTTCTTTAGCGTAGCTTAATCAACATTAAGTGGCTCTGAAAGTAAACTGATAAACAGGATACGTGAGGTATCTGAAGGCACTTACATTTCTGTAATTTAAACTAACTCGATAATAATTAATGTATTTTATATCAGAAGATGTCATGCCAGCTACTACTGTAACTGATGAAATGAAAGACACGTTGTAATAGTGTTTATAAAAGCGAAACATAGGAATTTAGAAATTGTAAGATTTCTACAAGTCGCCACATCTTTCCTTTGCAGAGTTAGAAAGGAACTGCTGAATGAAAAAGTGGAGATTAATTGGCCGTCACAAGGAAACGAAAGCATGAGCACTGTCAAGCCACTGCTTACTCACTCAGAACATCTGAGTTTGCTTGAAGAGTGCGTGGCATGGCATGGCATGGCATGATGGACGAAATTCATAGGTAGTCAATGTGCGACATCTTGCCAAACATCTTCAGGAACATCTGAGTTTGAAGGAACAACAATATATATAAGAGATGTTCATCAAGACCTTGGATACAAATCTCATACGTTCTTAGGCGAGATCGTCAGTTTTGTGAACAAAAACAACTCAAGAGGATCGTTTAATGCCTGCTAAACCCCTCTTAAAGAAATTGAAGCAGCCAGAAGAACGGGGGTCTTTGGTTTTTCTCCGACGAAATAGACGTCAACCAGAATGAAAAGGTTAATGGAAGAAGTGGTAAGTGGATATGTGCGTGCAGACCCCACTGAAGTTTCAACCATTATGCATGTGCACGAAGTTTCCACTGACAGTGATGGCTTTCGGTGTTGTGTAGGGCAGTGAGGGAGAGACATATCATGACTCCTCAATATTTTCCACAGGGTCTTAGAGTCAACGCAGATGCAGATGCAGATGCAGATGCCTATGTGGTAACTCTTCAAGCAATTGTTGTTAAGCCGTCCTGGATAGACAGCGTAGCCAATGGAGCAAGACTCCATGCCCTCCTCAAAGATTTGACTCCATTCCATAACACTCTCAAAATCCAGGACTGGATGGCGGAGAATTCTCATCATCTTCATCAATTCACGCCAAACTTATGGTCTCCTCCTAACTTACCAGACCTTATCCTTTGCATGATTACATGTGAGGCGGGAGGGGAGAGACGGGCTGTGTGGGGTGCGTTTGAAGAAGGAAGTTAATAAACATCCCCATAACAAAAAAAAATCCTCCTCTCTGTTGGAAGCAATAGCCCGAGTAATGATGGACATGAATAAAGACCAATTAATCTAATGAAAGCTTTCTGTCGCTTTCGGACTCAAATTGAGTGGATGATAGAAGTCGAAGAAGGAAGTACAGAACAAAACCTGGGTTAATAGATATTATGTTGATTTATTTTGTTACAAGAAATTATAAATTTCAATCATTAACAATTTTATTTTCTGTCTTGTTTCTAAAAGTGCGTAAGGTGCCTTATATAGCCCGTATTAGAGGAAAAGAATATAAAAATTATTTTACGTCAGGGCTATGAATTCAAGAAACAAGTATCGAAAATGCTACTATAAAAATATTACATCTGTCGATAAACATTCGTTCTTTGAAGACAGACAACAGTCCCATACTTAAAAAAGATTATTTTTTTACGAAAACGTCCATGATTAAGTCCTAATGGTAAATTCAATTAATTTCAGCCGAAAAGAATCACTTTGTACCATTATTAACTTGATAGTGCAAAAAAGAAGTTGGACGAAATTTAAGTAGAAATGAATAATTAAATAGTTTACACTTGAAGATATATCATCAGAGGAATGTAAATTAATCAAATAATTCCAAATAAAATGACCAGAGCAAATATGGAAGCAATATACAGAAGTTCATTGAAATGACAATGAATACCTTGGCTAGACGCCGCTCAGTGGTCTCTGACGCATTACGTTTGAGTACTGTAAATCACGGTATAAACCAGCTAAATTAGAGTTGGCTGTAAAATAATATGCGAATTCGATTTTCATTTCTGGAAAATAAGCGCAATTGTTCACCAACTGTCTCCAAACTTATTCTTCAGCAGAAATGAATTTTCCATAGTTTTCCGAAGGTGTTAAATACAAAATGACACAAATCGTGGCTCGAGTTCCAGATGTAGTTTTGTAGAACCCACTAAATTGCCTATCTTCAATGCGTACCCAGTGATGGGACTGGTCAACAGCACCGGTTGGCAATATTTGTAACAATAGATATATATGTATATATGAAATGTTTGTATAGAAGGAAATGGTATCGAAAAAGAGCAGAAAAATTATCTATTTTTTACGAAGAATAACATAATAATACTAATAATAACAGGTCAGCAGGTAGCAAAGATTTGTTAACAAGTAAGAATGAGATATTGAAAAAAATTGAAGAAAGAATGTGATATGCGATGATTTTTAGCTTCAAAGTGTAAGAAGACAACGAAATAAGAGGCTGCAGCATTCTGCAATGTTGACTCGTAAATCGACGCTGTCCTAAATTGTCAAATGAAAGTTGGTCATCTGTTGCTCAAATGAGGAACAATGAAAGCAAAATTAGACAACCCTCTCGGTGCACTATATTTCGCCCCATTTACCGAAACTTTAGCTCCTGCTTCTCTAACATCCCTTTCCTCCTTCCCTCCCCTTCCTTACGGCTTTCCAACATGCTCGTGGCCCTACTCAGCTCCTGATCTTCTTACTCGGGGAGGGTTGTTTAGTGTTTGCCTTGTGGAAGATTATTTTTTCTGTGGGAGGATATGTACCTGTATTTATTTCGGCTCCAAAATAGTTTTATTGAGATGGCTAGTCCTACTTTAGAGACAGTCATGGACTAAGGGAGAAAATGGGTTTTTGGAACTGACTTTTCAGATAATGAATCGCAAACACCTAAAAGGAAATATGGGGCGAAGATTGGCAGAAAGCATCTTCGGATTAATACTCTTCAGCAGTCCTTTAATTTTGAAAGACACAAATTAATGGTTATAAGTGACAGCACTTAATGAATATACCCGTTTACATGGAGACGGTCTGCAAACTAAACGTTACATCATGCACTTTTATTTATTCTCTCTATGGTGCAACTTGTCGCTTCTCAAAGTTAAAATGTTAAATATTATTATATTAAATAGCTGATACTGTTCTGCTGATTATTTTAATTCAAACCAAACCATAAAACTTATTTGATACTCATATTAAGTTCATGTAACCAACAAAATGGTCAGATAATGTTGGTATTACAGATGCAATTCGGGCACATGTGTGTTAAGCTTTAAATAATACAGTTAGTGAATAGAGAGGTAATATAAAAATACGAATTTCTTTCATTCAGGAGCTCGTGTTGTGGTTCCCACCTCTTTGTCCTTAATACCAGGGAAGAAAATTTCTGTTGTAAAGTGGTCTTCAAGTCAATTGGGACAATTATTTTGATTGAGTAGTTTCACAGCAACATACTACACAAACACGTCCTGATTTGTTTTATATTAAAGAATGGGTAATTCCACCGCTTTCACCTTCGCCACTTCTGAGCATGCTAACTGGCATAAGCTGAGAATTATAGCTAAACAACTTTTATTATTATTTACCTTAGTCCATTCAAGGTGGACATACGAAAGGATATTTGTCACAATTTCCATACTTTGTGCTTAAATAAATTCATAATTATGAATGACATAATACTGAACGGTTGTTTGCCATAGGTCTGGTCGACTATGGTGGTGTTCAAAGTCAGAGTTTTATTCTACCCTCTTCTATTCAGTAAAGCTTGCATTAATTAAAAGGTTCAACCATCTATAATCCTTTAGTTTATTAACTTGTGTACATTCAAATTTCATGCGTCAATCATTCAAACGATAAGAATGACCAACAGAACAGGAAAACGAACGAGAGAAGTGAATGACAATAATTTCATAAAAGGATCATATTCTTTCACTGAAAGTAAATGTAATACTAAGCAAATAAATATAAAAACATAAATATGTTTGATAATATGTGAAGAGACAAATCACTGAAGCTAGATGATAGGTGGTAGAAATTAATAGAGTTGACCTTGAATGAACTCTGTTACATTCTTCCAAAATGAACTTGTGTAAGCTCTTGTAAATTTGCTTTTATCTCGGTCATTAGAAGGAGAATGTACCCAAAGTGATTTCTCAGTCATTTAAGTTGATAAACTTGTTAGTAAATTATAGATTCAATACAACATAAATCCACTCAGGAAACGGGTAATAAATCCTTAAATTTGTACATCGGAGCACTAGAACCTCTACTTTACCCCTTCCCCTTCCAATTTGGTCCCTGCGTTCATGACGTAGAAGTGTAAAATGCCATTAAAAATTCCATAATATAAATGTGATGAATATATATTTCATTCTGTCCATTAACGAGCATACATAAAATTATGTGGATTAATTTATAATAAATTATATTCTTTTTTAAATGATAAAACGAAAACCGAAACCTGGGGCCATGGTCTTTTCGATTTCGAACAGCGATTTTAGATCCAATTTATGAACACAACCCCTTTAAAAGTAGTTTATTTATTTATATTATTACAATTTTTATTGCTTTTTCATATCATTGATTATCTTGTTTTAATTACTGAAAGGCAACTGAAATCTGTGGCGTTCGCCTCCAGTGGCCTCCAGGCAATCAGCAGTCACTATTCCTGCACCTCAGCCAACCCCGTGGACAACATCTCATGCGGAGCTGATACACATGTAAAATAAAATTCTCGCTATCTCATCGCATACGGAGCAATAAACCCTCTCCACTCCACGCCTTTCTTGTTCTCGCTACTTTAGGAATAGCCTAGCTAATTTTAGGAACAAATTTACAATAGAGGATTCTGCTAGACGCTATCCGAACTGCTTAGGAGGTTTAACTAGCTGCGACAAAAAGGCTTATTGGTGTAGCATCCGCCACAAATCGGTTAACAATAGGTCTAACAAATGGTAAATACACAAACCCATTCACATATTTCTTTATATCAATCTAACGCATGCTAATGCAGTGTTTGTACTTGAGAAGGATTTTAGTATTTTGAGGATGCCTCCATAAATCTCCCTATTAGTGTAAGAATTAACACAATACAAAGTCGACGGAATATAATTCCAGAGAATTGAATAACACGGAGGATGTTTTGAATCATAGATTATTACAAAAGAACGAATTGATGGTACGGTTAATATGAGTTCATGAAACTTGTACATATATAGGAAAGTGAATGCGCTCGTTGGATGCTCAACAAGAATCCAGATAAACGGCGCACATTAATAACGAACACCGAATGGCGGTGGTAGATAATTTGGCATAACCATGTGAAAGGAGACGCATGATCAGTTACTTCATAAAGTCAGAGAATTAAGAAGGAAATAAATAAGATGTCAACTTATTACAGCACTTAACATTATTTCACAATTATTTTGTATTATTCATTTAATTTTTGAATGTAAAGCGTGGCGTACGATAATCACTTTTCGATGTGAACTAATTTCCAGTTGTCGGAGAACTTTAAGGCCTGAAAAAACACTTAAATTTTAACTTAGTGTATGCAAGACATGGGCTTCAATCTTTTAAAATAATAATGACAATATAATATTTACAAAAAGTTAAAAAATATCCAAGTCATTATTTTTTAAATATGGTAAATAAAATACATTGCGTCTAGAAGGAGATGACGAAATTCGCAATGGTGTGTGTAATCGTGATGGTATTAAACAAAGAAAATAACAGCTTCACTGTTGCATCACATGGTCCTACCAAGGCTAGGATATGGACAGTGGTGTATAATTTCCCAAGTCTACTAGGAGAAGTAATCAGAATTGGTCAGAATTTACCAGAGCGATTGGTCACCCACACGACCGAATATGAACCAATAGACATTTACCAAATAGCTTCTGACTTGGACGTGAATTTTGACCACTACGCCAGTGGATATATGCCTTCTTATAGTGAGAGGAAAGTAAAATCGAATATTTTATTATTAAATCTGGATTTTTATGTAGGTCTCGTCGCGAATAAAACCCCTTCACCATTCAAAACTTCACGTATTAAGATATTTTGAGAACATTCCATTGCCTTGGAGATAAACTTTAAAGATTGCTACTATATACGGTAAAATCAATAATCGGTAGACTCGAGCTTTCTCATATGTGATCAACTGGAGAATTAATTTACTCAAAAGTTTAGTAAGTTATTATTTCCATAACTATTTCTGAATATTAGAAATCGGTATATTTGCGCGCTTTGGGGAGGTTGCTCTCCGTATCCCCAACAAGATAGAAATTTTGCAGGCAATTTGTCTTCCTCACAGCAAGATGGCACATAAAACTCGGTCATATAATTCAGAGAGTGCTAACTTCAACAAGATGGCAAGTTTATTATTGTGTCTTCAAAATGTTGGTAGAATAGAGTCAAACGAGTCTCTTAACAGCGAAATTTAATTATTAAGCATTAATATGTTTACCTATCTTAACTTTAATCTATCGAAATCACGAAATAATGTTTTTTCGGATTTTCAAATGAGCGAATGGCGAATACGAATATGCAAAGTCCTCTAATTCCAATGATTGTATCAAAAAAACACTACTTAAACATGGGATTTATAACTTTCAATGTAATATCAACTGAAAAAGGGATATGGATTGTGAAGTTTAGGTTCCGAAATCAACAGTTTCTACTTGATCTAGGTGTCAAACAGCAAAAACTTATTCTTAAGGTCTCCATGGTTTTGGTCATTTTGGGATTGTTCGGTTAAAGCTCAGCTCAGTTAGAGGTGCCTGCGTTAAAGTCGCAGATCTTGCCTTCAAGGGCGAAGTTTTGTTTTAATCAGCATTTTCGTAATCTTAAATCCCACAAACCAGGTCACATACTACTGATATTGAAAGAAGACTAGAATCTGAATTTATTCATTTCAAAAGATCTGGTAGTGGATTTTTACAGCTGCTAGTTGGCATAATGAGCGACTGGGCATTTAATGATCGACGAAACCTATGACAGTTGATACACATTTACGAGTCACTTCCATGAGGCTTTTATGACCACTAATTGACTAGCTAAATTCAAGGCATAAACCCACCAGATTTTATGATTATTTAAATAATGCTTCAAGGAATTATATTTTTACGATATACTCACTCTGACGTGAGAAAAACGTTACACTATTTAATAAGTAGACTGCTTCTCAAATTGGTGTCAAATAATAACAGTTGAAGAGCGTTTTCAAAACGATATGGTCGGTTTAATATTTCGCACGTTATTAAAAGATTAATTTTATTCACTCACTGTATTAAATAGAATTTCAATTTTTAAATAGTTGCCACACTCATGTATCAACTTGTACCAGAAGTTCTGTCCATTTTTGAAATTTGAATTAAAGTGAAGAATGCGTCAAAAATACATTTATTTAGTGTTCAGCATAGTCACCACTTTTATTAATTGCATCTTCCCATCTTGCCATAATCTTTTTCATTCCTCTTCCTAGAGTTTAGCCAGTTTGGACTCATTTCGATCTCTTCTTCTTGAAGTAAGCTTTTGTCTCAATAAATAGTCCTGTAAGCTCCTGAAAAGATAAAAATCGGTTGGTGGACGATGTGGAGAATATGGTGGATGATGCGTGAGCGGCTAACTGGTTTTTATCCTGTGCGCGTCATTGTATAATTTTATAAAGAGAAACCAATCAAAATCACTCATCGCTAGTTAGAATGCTCAAAGATGTGGAAGCATTTATTATCAAAATTTGAAGTCCTTACTAAATGTATTTATGTCCTAGGCAGTAGTAGACGTTATTCATTTTTACTACTAATTTACAATAAGGCAAAAAAAACAAAATATATCTGTATGGTTGATTAGCTTAAATTGAAACAATTTTATAATAAACTTCTCCTATTGTTTCACGCCGTTGGCATACTTTTCTCATTGTGTTTGTAAGGGTATAAATAGAAGATGCATATTAATACATTTAAAGTATTTCTTCGCTTGTTTAGCTGCCGTCATGGTAATCAGAAGTTTCTCCTTACTTTGAATAAATTAATTACTTCTGCCTTTAGCTCACTTGTTGGAAATTCGGTTTTTTTTACCTGCTATTCCACTTATTGACATGTCCCTGTAGTAATGGAGTGCTATCCTCATTGGAAAAAGCCTATAACTTTGATTACAAGTTTGAATGTCCACTGGAAGTGGCCCCAAATGAAGTCTTTTCGTGCTTTTTGAATGTAACTGGAGGTGAAACTATTATTGCCACTGTTCAATGGGAAGGCAAACCCCCGCTCAACTTTCAGTTTAAAGGTACGTCTTTAACATTATTAATCTGCTCATGCTCTTCAATTACCCACCGTTTAAATATGGCATTACCGCTCTAAGCTTACTTAATCTTCTTAGGAAATAAATTAAATTTTATTCAAATGGGCAACTGAGCCCAATTACTGGTTGATTTATTGGCTAAATAAACTTGATATTTTTAGAAAAGACCGGTTACTAGGTGTCAGTTTTCGACAGAGAAGACCGTTACGACTTACGGATTGAAGAAAGGGGGGATAGCGTAACCTCTGTATTTTGGTGAAGTCAGGGATGAAGTGGAAATAGTAACAATTCCGCACCAGTGAATGCAGTAAATTATGTATATGCTTATTTCATTCAGATACAAGTGGCTAAATTAACATCTGAAAAAGTTTTAGAACACCACGTATCATAGAGACTGAGACCTAGCAATGATAACTCAAGGGTCACATAGTTCGTAGGGCCGATAATTAAATATTCCAAATTCTGCATTGGATGGGTAATAACATATTCTTGAGGTCAAAGAAGGTTGCCAGTCACGTAGATAACTATTAAAAGGGATTGCAAAATTGTGACATATTTAACTTCTGCCAAAATATACTCACAATTGAATATTAATTTGAGCTTTCCCAATTTATCAACTGTAAAATTGTATGTTTGATTGATTTGCAGAAACTAACACTTATACTCTGGGCATCAAATCTTTGCAATCCTATAAAAATAAGTTTATTCCCTGCGCAGGACTTATGTCCCTGATGTACACTTTCAGCAGTTTTCATGAGGGCAAATTAATTCGTATTGGAATTGTAAACAATCATCAAAACGTTAAATTCAGTGTAAGTTGAAAGTATTACAATTTGAATATCGAAATTATGCTAAGTGCTATTTATCTTTACCAATGGCAAAACAAGAAGTAATTTTACAAACTTTGATCACAGAAAATCTTATAAATATAAAGCATTATTTTGATAGCTTATTCACTACACCTGCGCCAGTGGATACATAACAGACTCTATTGCGAAGACTTGTTCAGATGGAACCATAGCCGTGGGTCGCAGCCTAACGGTAGGTCTCCCCATAAATATTTTAATTTCGCATAATTTGGCTAAACTTTTACAGATACTGGCTTTCTATTCAGCTAGTGACGGGTTCATATAAAGATGACGAGTTAACATACTATGAGATTGCGAATCATCCAGCAATAGAGAAAAACGATGACATAATTATTAATTCGCAAACGAACGTTCTGTGCGTGATTAATGGGACACTCCCTGCTGTAAGTTTGTAGAAAATTGTTTATTTTGCTGCATTTTAAGCCTTGAAGTTATTGCTAAGTAATATTTAGAGGTTAAGTTTTTGCCGCTATCCATGGATCCTCCACATATTTATAGACTGCAGTTACTTCCCTGACATTTTATTAATTCAACAGAGTCAATATCTATTTTAAGCCACGAGCATTTTGCTACTGAAGAATTAGAAGTAGACACCCACGAATTAGTTGGGTCAAACGAACGCACTTGTCTTCACCTAAGTGGACCAATGGGAAGCTAGCACTTATCTCAACTTCAGGTATCATTGGCACATTTAATTCTTCTTAATCCATGTTTACATCTTTCGTGCACTGCAGAAACTGTAGGTCCCGTTAGATTAGTTGAGAGCTGATGGTCCCTATTTCACTTAAGCTCGTTAATTGGAAATTTTCAAAAAGAACAGAATATACTCAGTGAAATAGAAATATCATACTTAAAAAGTTACTTAATAAAATCAAACTTCATCCATTTAACATATTGTGGTATCCGGGTCTAAAAAGTTCAATTCACTTTCAGTACGATTAACATCTTCCTGTCATCAAATGTACCCCGTTTATTCCACTGAACAATTATAGCTCATGATATGTACCAAAATGTGATCCGGCGAAGTCATTTGTATATTTTTTAACGCGCTACAAAGATGATACTCTCACGTCCAAGCTCATCTCGGTCCACTTGCTGGCAAGTGCTTCCTTTATGGCTGGAGTGTAGCTTAGAATTAACGAAAAGGGGAGATGCTGAAGTAGGGATATATATATATATATATGTATACTGACTGTTAATCACAAATATGTCTGTATATTGTGAAGTGTACAATATACAACTGGCTTCCTAAGCACCTCAACTCCTTTTCTGAGTCTAGTGGAGTAGTCTAAGTAAAATCTGGGTTTTGTCTATAGCCATGAAAGAGAAAGACCGAAACAGTTTTGAGTTATTGGGAGTAATCTCAACCATTTAAGAACTCACAAGAGTCTAATTCTAATAGATTATAATCAGTCAGTAAACTAAATATTCCGAATCACTGAATGTGCATATATAAGTATCGATCTCCTGATCTCTGACCACCGGACCACAGAGAATTAAGCTTTCAAACCACTAAAATTTAGTAGAAAGAAGGTATCCTGAAGTCACTCAGATGGAAACCTAGTATTCTACCACCAGTCTTCTTAGCCAGAATTAGCCGATGCGGTTGGCCAACCACTTAGCAGGATGTTCACACATTAGACACTGATCATGTGACCCCCGGCTTGATTGGCAATATACACTGTGTCAGAGATAAAAAAAATTAAAAACAAGTCCGTTTTATCACGAATTGTATCAAGGAAACGAATTGGACAAAGAAAATTATAGATTTCAAGTTCTGGCACATCAGTCTAAGCGGACTGCGAGACTCATGCATTTTTATGTCCTCCTTTATGTTTCAGGTTTGACTTGTAAGTTTTTTCCCTAAAGGTCACATTCGTATAGGCATTTTCAAGACCTCCTGTATTTTTCACATTTCAAAAAACACTCGTGATTTCGGAAAGATTATAAAAAATTTTACCTCTACTAGCAAAAGTTAGAATTCGCCACCTTATCAATCCCTGTACTCCTGACTCTCATTCGGCTTCTCCAAAAGGATAATCGAAAGACATTAAACTCATTTTAAAACAAGTTTTCTTGAATTAAGCTTAATGAATACTCCCTTTCAGGTACAAATTGACATTGAGCTTCCTCACAGACAAATATTTTCTGGATCATTCGCCAAGGATGGCAATTATTCAGTTATGGCGATTTTAGACTCCTATGCAGATGGAAAAATTGCAGTTACAGAGCAAATTGAAACCAAAGTCATTGTTGTTGCAAGACAGTCCAATCCATCGCCAACGGCAGGTAATTTTTATTTAAAGCGCATCGAATTACTACCATTCTTTTATCCAGGAATAAAACTCCCAAAAATAACTGGCATTGGGGCTTTTACAATCGGAGTTGGTCTATTCATAAGCGGATGCGGTGAACACTATAATATTTTTTATTCTAGTGCCCCTGTGACATTGTCGATCTTCATAGAAGGTCAGGTTAATACAATAAGGTGCCGCTGGATTCAATATCATGATCCCAATCAGTTTTATGAATTCGAGAGTCAAAAAAGTACTTTCGGCTTGCCAGTCACATTATCAGTAAGTAGTGGGTATATTATGATAAAACTAATTCCAATTAGCGAGGATTATACATCCTTTCTGCAATTGCTAGTGGACCTGACGGTGAAAGTACTGAAGTCTTTAGAATTTTTGAAATAGAAGACAGAGCAGGGTATGACATGATCTGCCAAAGCTTCAATCATAGAAGAGGTATTCCTTTTGCGAATCTTTTGTCATTCTCCAACATCTCGAAAAAGTCAGCGGATTTTACTATTTTTAATGAACCCGGCCCATATCACTTCGTGAAATGGACAAATCAAAATGTCTGTTTGTCTCCAGAAAATATTCCGGATCCAGAAATTCCTTATATTATCACTGCGGTTTGTTAGAATGTGCATTTCCATCTAACGGTCTTTTATTTTATAGAATATTGATTCGTTCACAGTTAAAGTAACTTCTTTAGAGAATGGGAAGAGCATTGTCCTTATAGGGAGAAAGGCAAATATTTGCCTCCCCAAAGGAAAATTGAATACTAATCATTTGTATGACTTGATTATATATGGAAGTAATGGAAGATATTTACACCGTGATAGACACACTGTCCTAATTGCTAAAGAGCCAAAAGTCAATCTGGTTATCAAGTGAGCTTATTTATTATTTAACCCTGACTATGCATTTAGTATTATAAGACCTCTATCGTCAGTTAAAAGATCGGTAATTTCATCACCCGAAGATACCGTTCTTAGTAGTACCTGTAATTATGCCATATGTCCACGAAAAAAAGTGTCTCGATGGGAAATCGTTATGTTGTACTCTAATTTTACTAACTGGAAGTTGAGTACCGAGGAAATGAATAAGTATACTGACGGCCGAACAAGTAGTACTTTGGTTATCTCGTCACGATTGCTACTTCTGCTGCCAAGAAAAACTCATTTAACAGCTTGTCTGGTAATTAAGGAGGATATTTTATGGGAAACGAAAATGTGTAAACTGTACGAAGTTGACTTGCCTAAAAAATGCGATTCCTGCCACTTGAACGCGCCAGATAAGATAGACGCTTTTCGAGAAGTTTGTGTTGACTGTAATTGCACTTCCTACCCGGATGATACCTTTGAATTTTATAGTAAGAGAAAACATTAGACCGATGATTCTATCCTGTTCAGTAAGTACAAATTCCGGAACGCAATCTATCGCATTTGGTAAAAATCCATCATTCTGCAGTCTTCTTCCTGCCTCGGATGATGTTGTTACACCATGCATTCGAAGTCTATCAGGATCGAGGGCTTATATTGATAAATGCTTTCATCAAATTGAGGTAAGTGCTATCGAGACTTTCCATCCTTCCAGTGTAATTTAAAATGTATCAGAATATATAGGAATGAATGAAAAGGGACAAAATACTGAGAAGGCGAAAATTTTCTTATTGAAGAAAAATATCAAATAACCATGCTGTAAAAGTCTGCGCAGTCGCCCATAGGAATCAGTATTTGTCAAAGTCGCAGTTAGGGTGATAGTGAACGACACATCAATGTCTCGTCAGGATATGTGATTTAGTAGAAAGCATGTCCATTTTGCTTCTTCTAGTCGTGGAATATCATTATCAATACCAGTGAATTATTTATCGAAATTATAAATAGTAACTACAGAGAAAGCATCCACAGTACAATGGAAACAAGTGTTTGAACATAACTAGTGTAGGGAGAGAAGGGATCATGAGTATATAAGAAGGCCAACTTAGCTAGCGACCACTCATTCTAGTTACTAGGTTAAATTTCTATTGAACACGGTATTTGCCTTATTAATTAATTCATATTGACAGTGAAGCGATCAAAAACCCTTCGACTAATTTCAAATCTGTTAATTTTAATAATAAAGAAGGTGGTTCGAAATAATTTGACGTAAACCTATGGAATATTTCCAATCTAAAATGCTAAATATAAATATAGGCATACATAAATTTATATAAGTGAAATAATTATGCATAATTAAGAATATTTGATAACGAATTTTCTAGAGGGTCAAAAATGTCCCAAGTTTCATACTTTGTCACGGGATGAGCAATTCGCATCCCGAAGGAAGTCTCTTAATTGCCTGTCATTTATATCAAGTTGCCACCAAATTGTGCTCTCGACATACTGAATGTTATTCTGGGAAAAAAATCAGTCATCATTCTGGTGGTGGTTTGATTTTCAACGGTCAGGTTTTGGAGGAGACTTTTGCGTCTATAAATAGGGCAAAGATAGACCTTTCATGACTAAATTCTAGCCATAATTTTGCCGAAAGGTGTTAGTTTTTGCATTTCCTCAGAATGCGCCAAAATCTGGTAATTCCAATGATATCAGTCGTTCTTTTAACAAGCATAACTTCATGGTCTGAAAACGAACAATACCTTGTGCCACTTAATAGCCTTGAAAAGTTTTCTACAGAGATGTTATCACTGTTTTTCAGTAGCGTACTTCCACTTGCGTTCAAATATATTACCAACGTATATACGATGTTAGGGCTGAATAGTGGAATAGGTTTCATATTACTTATGAGAGGAATATGAAAACTTATCATATGTCTATTTGATGTCAACGTTAATGCGCTAAAACCTGTAGTTTATATTGATGGCATAATAAACCCCGTTTGAGCATTCTGTCCTCAAATTTGTTTAGTTTGTTAATCAGTAATCAATTGTAATTGACACAATATAAAATTATGTGAGCTAGAACAAACGCGTTCTCTCTAGAATCCCCTGGAGCTTTGTACGTGGTAACCAATAGATTACAGATATCACTGCAAAACTCGAGAAAGATAAAAGAGCTGAGTTTATGGGACTAGACAAGTTTACTGACTGATGACTTGCTAAAAGTTAAGGAAAAAGAAGTGTACGGCATGTGCTACTGGATGGTTTAAGTATATTTTTGTCATCGATGTATGGTAGACTCTTATTAAAGGATCACCATTTGAAATGCAACCACTCGTCTGAAGTTTTCAATCGTGTCTTTGTAGGCTCTATTAGGGCCAGATCTGTCGTTAGCTAGGACACTTACATATCTACAAAATACTTTTAAAAGTTGTAACAGATTTACAAAATTTAAAATAGATTGCCACACTATGAAACATCGGATGCTTACTTATTTAATTACCGAATTTCTTTTATATTTTACACTCAAGTTCTTACCCAAGAGAGAAGAAGAAATTGAAAGTAAGCTCGATGCTATCCTATCTGGCAAGGACGATTTTCTTGAAAAGGCAATGTCTTCAAATAACTCTGGTTCGATATCAGAGGCTGTTCAGGTAGTTTCGGCCCAAGCTGGCAAATTTATCAACTTCATTAACGATCAGAGTAATTTTCTACAGATTGTGCAAAACCGCTAATTTGTGTTTCATTTTATTGTTAATGTTTTTTCTTATCTGTTCAGAAGAACAAAATGTTCTCGACGCCAAGACTGATAAAATGGGAAATGTAAGCTTTTGTCATTATTAAGTTTTCATTCCTTCAATTACTGCTGCAACTAAATTTTCTATTGTTACTAACCGCAACAACACAGAAAAGCTTCACTAGCTGTAATCATATAATAGCGTCGTAATACAGAAAGTTGCATAGCATTTCCGTAGGAGATTAAACTGAAGTGGGGGGGAGGTGGGTGGAGGGGTGTTAAAATTCAAATATATAATCAAGTGAGGATGACGAACCTTTTTATCTATTTAAATTTAACCATTATTTCATAATAAGATTAATTCATTTCGTAATATTCAACTATTAAAAGGTCCAATTTTCATAATGTGATCTCCGTGTTCCTAGATAATTTCATTTTGGTGATAGTAAGAACTTATTTACCAGTTAATAGAATTGACTTATCAGCCAAACCACTTTGAATCGTTCATATCTTACAACCTTGAGCTAGCGGACGATTTCCTTCTTCTTGTTCTTCCTTCACAAAAGAATGTGCAGCATGAGATTTTGTCTGATATTCCATTTGCATATAAGCAGCTTCTTAAATTGGTCGAGACTCCATCGTGAAATATAGTCTTGTGTTTTGCGCGAAATTTCATAGCAGTCCTTTCATCGATCTGAGCGTATACTTCTGTAACGATCTGTCGTCTCCACATTTAAACACCATATTCTTGAATATTAAGAAGTAGAGATACATACGTAATTATTATTAGCCACCTCCTATCATATTAATGAAATAATATAGCTATGAAATTAGAGTTGGTTAAAAGTCTGAGTCGTTTATTTAACCTATTGAAAGATGATTTATAAAATGATACCTTTCAATATTAGACCATTTCGTACATTTTTAACAAATAAGTATGCATAGTAAATGGGATAATACTCGGAGAACTATCTTCTATATAGGATTTTAATTTTTAAGTGGACGTTTCGGAAAGCGACCAGAAATTTGAGACTGCCCAAGTGAGGTTCATCTGTATAAGCTGCTTGACTGTTACACCGTACAGAAGCAAGTTGTCTGGTCTGTCGCTGTGGTTCATAAGGTTAAAAATACTCCCGTTTATTTGCTTTAATCTGGATTTTATTCCATGTTCATGTTCCTATATGAATATTAATCGTGCAACAATGACCTCCTAGCTATCGGTCAGGATGATTTGGTTAAAGTCTGTTTACTCCCAACAAAGAACACCTTCGCTTTGTATTTATTGGATTTGCGGGTTCAAATGTTTGATATCTTGATGAGAGTGCTTCTTGAAATGATGCAGATAATGAATGTGATGTAGACCCGATTCCATTAAAAGTATGAGAATTCCGACTTTCTTCTCAGGTTTAGCATAACTTCAAGCTCGCAGAATGGAGAGATTGGGAATACACAAAATGAGACCAGTAAAAGTCTAGATAGGATAGGGACTGACTTTTAGGAGTCATAGCCAAGGTAACTAACCCTTCTGAAGGGGACTGGAGACTTGGAATCTGGTTATAGAAACGATTTCCTAGATCAGAGGAATTGCAGACTGGAGTTCTGTATCCGCTCCAGGCTTTATATTCAAAATCGGAATTATATCCTTCCCATTCTGCCATCCTTTAGCGATAATGAAATTTGAACGGCATTTTTTAGTAATTCTGGAAACTCATATTTGCTCAATTAAATATATGCTTTATATTCTCTAATTTTTAGTTAACAAACAAGTTGATTGAAGCTATAGAAGCACTTTCACTTGAAAAGAATGAATCTCTCTTACCACTGACTTCAGCCTTGGAAACATTTGCGACCATCTCCAAGGCTATGCCATATTATGTGGTGAATCGACTCAATACAAAGTTGGAAACATCAGTTAGCGCTTTGAAGCCACTACTTTCAGCCTCATCGCGTGGTGATATCTTTCTGCTTAGTCAAAGATTGATGAAATTTGAAATATTTCTCTTAAAGGTGGGGAACAAGCTTTTGCATCTTTAAAATGACCTATTATTACACTTTTTCTTAACTCTTGGATAGGGGATGAGTCAGCAACATAAGGATCCTCTTCCAAGCCTCAAAAACCGAAATCTAAGTGCAATTGACTATGACACCGACTTAGAAAATGACCGTAAGTTTTTTCCCAGTATCTTAAAGAAGGCAAAAGCTTATGAAAAATTTAGATGAGTTCCTTTACCAGCTATTGAGCTTTAAATAATCTGCTCAATAAAAGGGAATAGAGGAAAATGAGATCGGGATGTGAATGTCATGAAGAGAAATCCAAACAGGGGAAATGGGAAGGATTACTTATTAAGTGCATTTAAGCATGAAGAGATGCATGAACTCTGGGGTCAAATTTAGTCAAGTCACACAGATGGCATTTTGAAGTCCACTCCGATATTAAGATTACATCTGACCGGTGACTCAGCGGTTAAAGAGCCCGTCTGTGAAATTCATCGGTCATGGATTTTATGCCCACTGCCCAACAAGAAAGCCCCACGATGCCACTCCCCCAAATAAGATGAAATTTAGAAAAAAAACTTTTTTAAATGAGCCTGAGAGTGGATAAATAGCCCAATAACCAATCAGTTCATGGGAAAATGTTAAAAGAAGTTATTATATAATTTCGCATATTTCCTTTTGAAAGATATACCAGTGCGGAGAGAAGAATTTAGAATTTACCCGCTTAACTTCACTTAGTAATAACGTAGGAATTAGCGGAGTGTCAAAATAGGAATCCAGAGAATTAAATGACATGTAGAATATATTGAATATGAGAATTACATGCTTAATATATTATTGGAACTGTATTAATGTATGCATTAAGCTGAGATTACACGAAAGGGAATTCTCGCATTTTAGACGCTTCTTTATATACGTATAAGTGGCACGTTTGGGTGCCGCCATGATGGGCCAGATCGGTCTGCGCTTACAATTTCACCAGCCAATCATGTTCAACTTTTTATTAGTATCCCTGCGGATGGAGGAAGACCTGAGGATACTATCGAGAGGCCCAAAACGAGTGGTCAACGGCACTCGAGCGGCTATTTACGTTTAGACACTTCTATGCCAATCCATAGTGTACTATTTCTATAATGTAATCCTATTCCACTTATGCCACTTACAGAAAGAATGTGATACATTAGTTGAGTAGCTAATGAAAGCGCAAATGAATGACTGCTCACTGATGACGCATATTAAATGAAGGAAGAGGACGATTGGGCATGTAGAATATAAAGGAAACCATGTAACAGGAGGTGTATTACTACTACTTATGGTGATTGAGCCAGAGCATGCAAAGATTCCCTTGGAAATTTAAGTTGAAATGATGATAGCACAAAGAAATGAGTAAGAAGTGAACCCACCGTAGGTGCAATTTTATTTGTCCGTTAATTTTTTAGCAATATCAAATGAAGACGCTCTCGTATCCCAAAGCATTAATGATGATCAACGAAAATCTGTAAGGAGGTGTTTCTTTAATCACGTTTGTTATAGGCGAGATCAATAGTTGCAACTTTGGAATTCTTGAACGAAGCTGTGGCGAAGGCACTACAAGACGTCCTCATTTCAGGGGGTACTGCACTGGAAACAACATCTGGCACTTCAGGAACAGTCTCCTTCTGCAGAATGGAAAGAAGTACTCCCACAAATGAACTAGACTCCTGCGGCATTCTGAAATCACTCTTCGTCAATATATTCTTAAATGGCAATCAATCGGACTATATCATCAGAGTAAGTAATGCGATGTTATATTAATAATTTCGCAGATGAGTAATATGACCAATGATGCTTACGCTTTCTTTGATGATGGTCGTGAAAGTCCAAAATCAGATCTCATTTCTCTCTCGATATATTCCGGAGGACAAGCTGTAATTTCTAACGAGACATCAACATTTCAAGTTAAACTTAAGAAGGTAATCAGATAATAATGTAGCAAACTTTGTTCAAGAGTGTTAATGAAAATAACAGTTCGACCAACGACGAGGAACAGCTCTATTTGCCCGAACCATTAGTAGCTATCGATGGGTCACTGATATATCAAGCGTTGATAATGAAAACTTTTGAAATTGATGACACCGAGGAAACTACTTTTGTGTTCCAACTAAAACCGAATGAGACTGTTTCATGTCCTCAATATTTGGTTGTAGCAAGATTCATTATCCCGCCTAATTTGCATCAGAGAGATAATTATGGGCAATTCTTCTGGACTATGCTACCTTCTTCAACGTCCAAATGCGGTAAGTTAAAACAGTTATCCATTAAATACCAAAATTTTTAAATTCTAAATAATTAATGAATTTAATTTAGATCCTAGTAAAAGTTGTGATGAGGGGCTCTTTGATTATGCTCTGTATATGAATTCTAGTGAATTAACAAAACTGAAATTAGATGCTTTCAAACGAACTAAGAGTATGAAATTCAAGGCATCAGAACTGAATCAACTCTATATTGGATACAGGCAGTTAAATGTCGAGGAACTGGATCTATATAACGAAACGAATCCACCACCAATTCCTTATCCATTTACTGATCAGATTAATACAACAGCCCGTGTTTCTGTGAGTATGCCGTCGTGTTTGCATCTAACTTCTGGGGATGACCATTGGCGGACAGGTGGATGTCATGTAAAATCAGTCCTTTATGCCTACTAATTATTAACTTTTAGGTCATACCTTCGGCAAATAGTGAGGAAATTCTCTGTGAATGCACACATTCGACCATATTCAATGCAGGTTCTCGCGGTGTCCAATGAATTGAAGAATCTTCGTTTTTTGCACCCACTGAATAATTCGGGCATTATTTTCTGAAATACAGCATTTATGGTATAACTTTCTTTACCTCCTCTGTTGGCATATATTTCTTGTCATACTCTTCTCACCTGTCCCAAATAAAGTACTCTATGGATCCAAACTCTGGGTCCTCGATACCACAATTTTCCACAATTTAAACAATAACAGAAAGTAGGATGTGAAGTCGTTTTTTCAGATATTTAGCAAAATATTCAAATCTTTAAGGCAAGAGAATCTTATTAGTCTCCTTAGATGACATATTCATCCTCAGTTACTTTCTTCCAAGGTCGATACATTTCAAAGTCCTCAGAGGTGGATCATTTGGCTAATTCATGTAGCATAGCTTGGAGATAAAGTGATTATTTTCCTTTTCTACCACAGCGTATTCTTTGCCCATTTCGGAATCTACTTTTCCAGATATTTATGGCTTACCCATTTAAAAGGATGAGTTATAGCTAAGAATCTGATTTTCGTCACTAGCTATTCCGTCAGCTATAACTACTAAAACGACCCCAAAATACCCATCAAATAACAGTCGAGGGAGAAAGAAAAAAGTAACTTTATTGAACTGATCACTCTTGACACAAAAATTTAAATTCTATCAAATTAACACTTAGGTGCCGTTGGCGACATTTTGATCAAGATAAAGAAAAGCTTAACAAAATGCCATTTTCATTAAGGAGAAACATCTATTAATTTCTTCTTTGACACCTCCCTTTTCTGAGCTGCCAATATGACTTTAGAGATCATTTGAAGTCTTTGGGATTCTGTCTGCGCTTTTGGCTTTCCTTCAAGATATTCATTCCGTTCATCTGATGGAAGTCAAAAGGTACCGAATTTTAGATATAATGGAGTTGACGTATGAAATGCTTCCCCTTCTGCCATACGTAGTCGCAATTGCTTCTTATGCCGGATCAGATTTTCCTCATTCAGTTGGACATTGTAGATTGTTTCCTTCGTCGTCAAACTACAAGTTTATCCAATAATCACAAACCTTTTCTATAGAGGTAATCTCTTCTGAGTTGGTATAAATGACGGTCCTGGTTAAAATTTGTATTGTCAAACCTAAATCTGGGTAACTCCTTCTTCTAGAATACTATACAAGATGGATTCTTATGTCTATATCCCCTAATCAACCTAGCTCTAATTGGAATACACTGAATCCAACTGCCAATTATGTCCTGGGGTGAACCTAAATTAGATTTTCCCCTTTGTTATACCCGGATCAGAATCCTTTCTTTACAAACTAAAATCTGTTATTATTGGATTCCAATCAAACCTTTTATATATTCTCCCTCGATAAAATTAGAATTTGATTTATATTTTCTCCCAAATGTTACTAAAATAAAAGTTATCCCTAATATTGTTTATATGAATTAATATATATTGTACATAGTTCAAATCGAACTGAAATAAGTTTTCGTTATAACAACTGGGGCTTGCGTTTTCCCTCTAGTTTACAAGGATGTCGGTTTTTAGATCATAATACCTCTACTAGCTACATAATGTCTCTCTAAATGGCAAGTCAGTCAGTTCATATGATCGTGTCACTCGGTCACCCTTCACTGGGTTTATGAACTTTGTGGAGTTGTTACTTAAGTTAACTCAGTAGCCACTCCCGTTTTCTGAAAGACCCTAACGGTCTTAGTTAATGTCACAAGTGTCCAAACAGAACACGACTGATTAGAGCATAAGTAAGTAAAAGATGACAATCCTAACAGTTTTGGCAGACATAGAAAACACACATGGCAACAAAATTAAGTCAAACAAGCTAAAATTGTCGTGTCTCAAAGGGGATTTAAAAATGTGATCAGACATTGAGAACCTGGATACCAGTTTTGCGAACTCCATTGAGTCGTTACAGCAAATTAGAATCGCTGTACGTATAAATCATTTTACGTCGCTATCAATATAAAAGAGGCCGTTATTCAATACCTATCTAAAGCACATTATCATTTAAGTGTATATAGAATACTTTTTTAATAACAATTCTGGAGCCTTAGCATTAATTTTCCCCCGATGATTAACGATGGTAGCGGAGTACTCCAAGAACTCTCAAGTTAAATCTTGATTTTGCATTTCACTGATTGATTGATATCATGGGATGCATGCGTCCTTTTGAAACACGTGCCTTGCTTTGCATAAAAGTCAGTGCTTTCAGGATAGAAATTTCACTACAAAAATCTTAGAACATTCAGTTTATTTGCATTAAGAAATTCTTGACAGTCATGCATTACATTTTTCCCTCTAAGCGATGCATATGCACCAAACTGAGTCTACCTGCTATATTTTTCAAAGTTTCCTCCCGATTAGTATAGGAAAACTGCTGATATATAAAATTTAAACTATTAGCCACTAGTTAAGTATATCATACACCGAAAAGAAAGAAATTATTGATTACTGAATTTGCATAATCATTAAGATAAATGTATAGATGGTAGGAATAACTTTTGAGTGAAATGAAAGGCATTAATTCTGAATTTAATGCCAAGTTAAGGTAGGCGATATTCAATTGTGACCTTTCCTCAATAGAGCTAAGCGTATCCAGTTACGAACTCACTCAAAAACTGTTAATTTCATGATCTCTTCTTTGGTTCACTCACATCTGCCATTCACAGTATCTCTAACCAGTTTATAGACTGTCCCACTCTACACTCAAATGTATTGCATTCAGGTTAGTTTATTCACATTTACCTCTATTGTCTGCATCCACGCCGCAAAACAGAAAAGTAATACCTTTAGTTGAATAAAAACACATATGAATAAGTGAGTTCACATTTAAAGAGAAAGCTAAAAGAGAATTGAAGGATAACTCTCTATGCATTTTCCAGAAGAACCTTTTATTCGCATTTTCCACGATAATACCTCAGTTTTTCCACCCACGAAGTTGGAGCGACCTCATTTATGTCCCTATGACGCATAACCCCGTCTGTCTGACATGTCTAAACGCGTCCATAGATTTCCCCTCTTTTCTATAACCGCCTCGCTTCACATAAAAGGCACATCCGCGCTCATGCTCTGGAGTGGCCTTACCCAAGTGACTCATATAAAGCTACTCTTGTTTCTCCAGACAACACACACTGGTCAGTGCGGACTCCCACACGTCCTGTTCATCTCCTCTCTTTCCCAGCACGCTGCTCTCCCTCTTTCTCTCCCTCTCTCTGTTACGCATTGTGGCTTCCTTGAATACATGTTTGGTCTGCTCAACTCTTGGTGTTCTGCTTCACAATTGTCGCTAGCTCTTACTCAAACAGCTACGAATTGGTTGTCGTAATTTGTTAGCTGCAAACCGTTGGTTGTTATCTAACCCCAACAGAATATCGGAGTGCAGGTCGAGTAATCAGAACATCGTAATTTTAATTGCCCCCAGAAACATCCACTTTAAGCGAATGATAGATTCCCTTTTAAGTTCACCGTCTTCCTTCTCAAAAACCACCACTGTTAAGTGATTGCGAAAAGTTCGATCATTGGTGTTTCTTTTTCATTACTACTCGTTGACATCTATGGGGTGTGTGATTTTTCAAGATAATAATCAAGCGATATGTATTTTACTTCCAGAGCCTAAAAGTAAATCGCTTTGAATTAAGTAACAATTGCAAATATCATATTTTACAAATACAGGCGACTATTTGAAAATTCGATCCTTTTAGAGTTGATACAATAATTATGAAGAAGAAAGTTTAAGTTCAGGTCTCTCTCTGTGTGTGTGTGTGTGTGTGTGCGCAATTAATATGTTTTTCTAATAAGATTCTTTGAAGAGTCCCATTAAGAGGAAAATATATCTTCGAAAAATTATTATATATGTCCCCTTGACAAATTTAACACTTATTTTATATTCTCCCATTATTAGTTAAAAGATTAAATTGTAGAGTTTATATAAACTAATTGAACAATCATATGCGCTGTACATTACCATAATTATTGAATTGTCATACGTTTTCGTTATGACAACGAGAGCTTGCGCTTTCCCTCTTTTAGGAAGCAGATCAGTATTTTAACCTGTTAAAATAAAGACAGTGTTCCTGAATCATGAATCTTAGTCAATATGATTTTACAGAATTCCTTGCAGTTGTGAAGCTCACCATGCTACCAAGGCTGATTAACCCACGTGCGCTAGAACTTTCTGGGAAGTGTTGTATGTAACCAGTCACCTAGAGAACAAGTGCGGACGCGTTTGCAGAGGCTTCCTCCGTCAATCAGCAACCAATATCCCTGCAGCCTAGCCCGGTTTTGTATTTAATGACTAAGATTTTGCAACGAGACGAACAAATACTTGAGCAGTAAACCCTCTCCACTCAACATCTTCCTTGTTCTACTTTGGGCATAACCTAACTAATTTTGGGAGCAAATTTATAATAGAGGACTCCGCTAGAGGCTATTTGGACTGCTTAGGAGGAGTACTTAGGTGTAGCATCCGATACACCGTAAATCAAATATATGCCTCGACGTGTCGAACTCGTTAAATATAGGCAATTACGCACAAAACTCCTTATAGAGAACGTGTCATTAATAGATTATGTCATTTTATATTGAACAAGTTACAACCGTGGAAAGACATACGCAAAAGTCAGAAAGCGAGGTATATTTCTGAATATCCCACATATCGTTTTTAGTTCGTCTTTGAATTGAAGTGATTGTTATTCCTTTCACAATCATCATAACTGAAATGTTCACGATTTCGAACTTTTGAGTACCATTTCCAACTACGGTGACTTGCTTAGCACCTTCTTTTGTCTATTTCTAACTAACAAATTTCATGGCTGATCGTGGCTTCTCTTTAAGTCGTTGCTCCTTCCAGATTTCTTCGACGATTTTTCTCCCATCTAGCATTACGCACTACATGCTTCTCGACTGAATTAATTTTCATCACTGTTACGAGAGAATTTCACGCATCGATGACTCGTCGAACTCTATACCCAACAAACAAATTCAACTTTACTATGTCTCATATTAGCCTGTTTTTATTGTCGCATGTTTTTCGGAAAAATCTTATATTTTATTATTACATGGATTTAGATTTTACATCTCCCCTAGTTTAAGAAAATATAAAATTTGCGCTCGAAATAAGAAAGAACCCAGAAAATAATTGTGGAGTTCGCGTGCAGAGGTCAGCCAATCAGCAATCACTCTCCCTGCAGCTTAGCATTGTTTGTATTTAAGGACCAAGTTCGTCGACAGCGACTCATAAGGAGCTCTGTTCACTTAAAATTCCTACTCTCTCATCCCTCACGGATCAATGAACCCTCTCTATTCAACACCTTTCTCGTTCTCGTTACTTTGGGAGCAGCCCAGCTAATTTCGGTAGCAAAACTATAATAGAGGACTCTGCTAGACCCTATTTGGACTGCTCATGAGGATTACTTGGGTGTAGCAAAAAGGCTTATTGCTGTAGCATCCGCTACAAGTCTATTTCATTTGATGATTCTCTTCGTACCTTTAAAATTAAATAGTTTTCGATATTTTCTTCTCCGATTTACAACCATTTTCACCATAAAATTTGATAAGAATAAAATTTAAATAACTTAGAGGGGTTAATTAATAAATCCTATTAATTAGTTTTTCATAGCATTTAAATATTAAGGTAGATCGTATTTAATTTGATAAATCTTGAAAAAGACATTACGAACAGTAATTTTTTCTAGAAGATTTTTGCCTTAACATATATATTGTTAATAATTTTAATAAAATTATGACCCTTAAATTGCTCATCATTTTATGAAATCCGTGATAATGGTGGCTATGTTTCCATATTTGGTGGTCTCCCAGCCCATACCTAAACCAAAAAAAAATACTTTTTTCCCTTTCTACTTCGCTACTTATGAGTAGTGATGACTTCTACCATCTTTAATATGGACCATTAAAAGTATTCGAAAACTGAATTGGTGAAGTAGAAAGGAATCGTCACCTTTCTCTTAGAGAGCATAAAATGACTGCGATCATGTTATGATTACTCACTTAAAATTAGCTGCGCAGCATTCATTGTTGGTATGAGAATTACGCAGGTTTGAAATTTTGCACTTTGAGAACTGGAACTAATTTTGATGGATGAATTATCCTTGATAAATAATGAATTAAGCTGCAATACAGTTTTCATTAATCCCATCCATATAAATTTAAAAAGAATTAGGCTATTTCTAATTTGCGCTGATGCTTCAACCATAAAATGTATAGGTCTTCAAAGAAGGAATGTCTCGAACTTTAATAAATAAATGACTAGAACGAGGGTATAGCATGGAAAATCAGAATTAGTGACAGTTCAAATGAAGTTATTCAAGCACTTGAAGTTATATAATCAACTCTGTTTATTCATTTTCGATCAGTTGACAAAGATGACAGTGTGTCACATTATATCCCCTTTATTTGCCACCTGGTTCCACACACCCCACCTCATTTTCTTCCATTATTTCTCCAGTTCCGTATAAAAACTCTCTCATTGAGGTCCCATTTAAGTCATTGAATACTCACACAAATCCCTCACATAGAAAGAATGGAGAGGTGTTCATCAATATATCTTCTCCTACACATTTTAATTCACTTCTTGTCAAAAGTTCCTATCTCGAGGGTTCTGAGCAAGATATTGCCAATTAGCAGAACTTATCACGAACTAGACTCATGCAATACTTTCTAGAAGATCTGTGTGTCTGTCTTACTTAAAAATTCAATTATCTGTTAGGTTAATCACCACTACTCAAATATCTAAACGTGGTCCTCCTTAATGAGTGCGTGCTGACCCACATCACACTTCCCAATCGTAGTGACAATTCCCAAGTTAGAAGAACTCTAAAAATACAATCCCAGGTTTGGTGAGGCTCACTAACTCACTAAAACACATCCTTTATTATATGACGATAGGCCGTCAACCATACCATTTGGACTACCACTTCGACATTCCCAACTAACCACAGAGACAATACAATGACTACATTCTCTCAGATCTAGTTATCCAAACAATGGCCTCCCCTTCTTGCATTGAATCGGGTGGAGATAGGTGACAGTCATTCGGTTAGTCGGTAACAAAGTAGTGCATATGGGGAAAAACTAATCCAGAACGCGGTGTGTACGCGATGAGTCCCGTTCACAGGATTTCATGCATCGTATTCAGAACACCACACATGTTAGTGCGTTCTCTAAATGGTGAGAATGTATTCAACTGACACTCAAGTGATTTTCGAGGCAGATTGGCCTGACTGACAAATCCTCATAAAAGTGTGCTCCTATGGGAGAGAATAAATAAATAGTGTAGTTTATTGTGCAGATTCACCTTCAGACCAAATGTTAAACCATATGCCTCATCTGAGACAATCCAATTTCGGTCTCCATTAAAATCCTGGTTTACTTATTCGAGAAAGGCTATCAGATGCTGGTGGGAATTAAGAAGATTGGTAGATCTGTCTAATATCTAATTTCATTCAATTATGGGTTTGTAAACTCTAAGCTTTGCGCACTTAACACTTCATAAAACAAATACATCTCGCGTTTTCTCCCGATATAAATAGGAATTCCGAACACGTCTAAAACAACTTTGACGAAATGAAGGCTGAACTACTCCTCTTCCTCCTAGTGTTTTTCGCTTTATCTGAAGGTGGGTGATTCTAATGGATTAATGCACTGCAAACATTTAACTTCCTCTACCAGACTATCAGTTTTATGTTATTCCTGTTCTTTTACCTCAACATAATCAATAATATAAATTTATTTATCTCTGAATTCAGCTCGTGAAGACCGCTGTCGCCTCCCGATTGTATCAGGACCATGTCGTGCGTATGTTGTTAGATGGGCCATGAATACCAGAACGGGAAAATGCGAGAAATTCATCTATGGTGGTTGTGGAGGCAATAGAAACAATTTTAAATCGAAAAAAGAATGTGAAAGAAAATGTCTCCGCAGGAGAGGTGGAAGAGGAAATCGAGACTGACGACGTCCAAATTGATCTATGAATAAATCTTTGAATAAATGAAATCATCTTCACTTGATGACGTCACTTTCTATTTGGTTTTATCGGTTCCTTGCAAGAACACGTTGTGGTTAAGTTAACAACTAAAGGTTGGCAGCTAATGACTAACAACAGTAACAACAGTCTCCAATTCGTAGCTCCTTGAGTAAGAACTAACGACAGTCGTGGAGCAGAGCACCAAGAGTTGACTAGACTAAAATGTATTCGAGGGAGCCACAACGAGGATTGAGGCGAGTAAGAGGGAGATATGAGAGAAAGAGAGAGGAGAGAGAGAGGAGAGAGAGAGGAGAGAGAGAGG
>CAADRB010000003.1:5210950-5221968 GCA_900708905.1 Hymenolepis diminuta
GAGAGAGAGGAGAGAGAGAGGAGAGAGAGAGGAGAGAGAGAGGAGAGAGAGAGGGGAGAGAGCTGAGGAACAGGGGAGACGTGAGGGTAGCGTACGAGCCAATAACTTACAAGCGTGCGTTGTGTTATGAGTGGAAAAATGGGGCCAGTTTTATGTGGGTCACTTGTGTAAAATGTAAAGCGTAAGACTACGTGAGAACAAGAGTGCAGATGTACTTTTAAACAGAATGAGACTGTTATTGAAAGGGAGGGAGGGGGGGGTGGGACGAGTTGATAGACGCGTTTAGGCATGACAGGGTTGAGATTTTGCGTCGTAAAGACATTTTAAAATTTTAAATATGACTTACATAAACACGCTTATATACTCCTATTGTCGGTTCTTACAATGAGAAAAATGAATGCCTTGACTTAAATAAAACTACATTTCCTCATTTTTATACACTACAATTTTTACATTTCTTAAACCTGGCACATAAAGAAACTTGTAGTGATTCTTGAAAGAAATGTCTTCCAAATTTTACCTTCAACAGAATTTACCTGAGTAGTTGGTCACTTTTAAATAGAATTGCCATCGGTGGTTTCATATCCCTACCTGAACATATCGCTTACTTAATAACATAATTTGGAAGACCTGCTTTGGATTTTTAACTGTCGTGTACGTGGATGAGATATTAATTTAATAGTCTAAATTAATTTCCCCTATAGCAGTGGAGATAAAGTGGAAGATGCTCTTCAAATCATGATCAATTTAGACTAAACTTCTAAGAGTATCATTCTATCGGGTGCATATGTAGACTCCTGTGTCTGCACAGTCCTAATCATTGCACGGGAATTTTAATTGGCTATTCATCAGGTGAAAGAAAAATGCAAATTAGTCAACTCAAATTAACGTTTTATCGATTGGCCTGTTTATTGTAAACGGGTTGCAAGTCCATTGTGCTGACGCTCATCTCCCGCACTATCCTATTATCGTTCCTATATTGTTCTCTCTCTCTCACTTTCTCTCTATCCCTTATGGCTTAGTGACGTCCAATATACACCTGTTCCCCACTGATGACCTCGTACTGTGGTTAGTATAAAGCTACCTTATTCTCTTAGCCTTTAAGAGGGTCTTCAGATTTTTTAGGGAATATTTCTAAGTCTAACTTGGTTGGGTCAATAAGATAACCTCTGAGAGGGCTTTTAATGCCAAATTACACTATGGAGTGGCTTTTGATCGAAGCAAAACATAACAAAACTAAACAACGGGACTGCAAAAGTGATTCAACGGAATGAAAACACAAAGAGAGGGAGTCCAAATCGCAGGTGTTGAAACACATATGTGTTACGCAGATCATGTTATAACAATAGGAGCTGACTGTTATATGAACAACCAATAAAATTCACAATACGTTTGATAAAATTTAGGACGTTGAAGTCACTATATTTCCGACAGTCATAATGAGAGGTACCGAAAAGATTATACAGGACTAGAGTTCAACCAATTTCATAAGGTTCTTTTAACGTCTTTCTAGATTATTTATTTCTTATTTGTGAAATATTTCATCCAACTATTGAAGTGAAGAGATTTTCATTCTTAGTGTGTATTCATTGGAGAAGTTGCTGTCAAGAATGCATGAAAAATTAGGTTGAATTCAGAAATAAACAGTCATTGCTAGAATAAACAGCCTGTAAAGTGATGGCCTGTATTTTTAAACTCAGTTGCTTTCTGATGGCTTATTTTTGTCAAAAATACTCCTTCATCAGACTTGGTAATTGCTATCGTCAAACGTTGTAACATCTGGACATAAATAAGAGATTTTCACTATCATACATTCCCTCATAAACCAGGAATAGATTTCAAGAAGGTTCATCACTTATAACATATCCGATCGCATATAATTGGTTGATTAATGGTCATTAAAGTTACACTTTGATTTGCGCAGTTGGCGTAGCGATATCATATACTGGTTGGAATTTAGTTAACAACTAGTGGCTGGTAGCTAACACCTACTAACGGCAACAACGATCACTAATTCGTAGCTGTTTGAGTAAGAGCAAACAGCGGTTGTGGAGCATGGGTTGATTAGTCCGAAGTGTATTGAACGAAGCGCAATGAAGGATTCAAGAGGACGTTTATTCGCAGGCAGCTTGAGATTACAGTAGGATCAACCACTTCAAACACCACTGTGGGGCCTGAGATAATTAGGTCTTAGGATCTAGCAATGACATTGATGAAAAACTTCGGAAACGTGTAGGGATTCATCCTTCACACTCATGCAGAATTCTAGGTTGCGGCATCAAAGTTCAGGAGTACACATTCCGTGATTAAAATGCTCAAGTAATCTGATTTATGTTCGTCAAGTTGGAATTCCAAAATTAGAGCCTCACAACTTGCAAATGCACAAAACACATTATACCTGCCTACAGCAGTTGAATAAAAATTGTAGCCAACACAATATACAGGGTGCGTAAAGTATCTGAAGGCACTTACATTTCTGTAATTTAAACTAACTCGATAATAATTAATGTATTTTATATCAGAAGATGTCATGCCAGCTACTACTGTAACTGATGAAATGAAAGACACGTTGTAATAGTGTTTATAAAAGCGAAACATAGGAATTTAGAAATTGTAAGATTTCTACAAGTCGCCACATCTTTCCTTTGCAGAGTTAGAAAGGAACTGCTGAATGAAAAAGTGGAGATTAATTGGCCGTCACAAGGAAACGAAAGCATGAGCACTGTCAAGCCACTGCTTACTCACTCAGAACATCTGAGTTTGCTTGAAGAGTGCGTGGCATGGCATGGCATGGCATGATGGACGAAATTCATAGGTAGTCAATGTGCGACATCTTGCCAAACATCTTCAGGAACATCTGAGTTTGAAGGAACAACAATATATATAAGAGATGTTCATCAAGACCTTGGATACAAATCTCATACGTTCTTAGGCGAGATCGTCAGTTTTGTGAACAAAAACAACTCAAGAGGATCGTTTAATGCCTGCTAAACCCCTCTTAAAGAAATTGAAGCAGCCAGAAGAACGGGGGTCTTTGGTTTTTCTCCGACGAAATAGACGTCAACCAGAATGAAAAGGTTAATGGAAGAAGTGGTAAGTGGATATGTGCGTGCAGACCCCACTGAAGTTTCAACCATTATGCATGTGCACGAAGTTTCCACTGACAGTGATGGCTTTCGGTGTTGTGTAGGGCAGTGAGGGAGAGACATATCATGACTCCTCAATATTTTCCACAGGGTCTTAGAGTCAACGCAGATGCAGATGCAGATGCAGATGCCTATGTGGTAACTCTTCAAGCAATTGTTGTTAAGCCGTCCTGGATAGACAGCGTAGCCAATGGAGCAAGACTCCATGCCCTCCTCAAAGATTTGACTCCATTCCATAACACTCTCAAAATCCAGGACTGGATGGCGGAGAATTCTCATCATCTTCATCAATTCACGCCAAACTTATGGTCTCCTCCTAACTTACCAGACCTTATCCTTTGCATGATTACATGTGAGGCGGGAGGGGGAGAGACGGGCTGTGTGGGGCGCGTTTGAAAAGGAAGTTGATAAGCATCCCCAAAAAATCAAATCCTGATCTCATGAAAGCTTGCAGTCGCTTTCGAACTCAAATTGAGTTGGTGACAGAAGCCGAAGGAAGATATGTAGAGTTACACCTAAGTTAATATTATGTTTACTTGTTTACCCATATGAAATTGTAAGTTTCAACAATTAACAGTTTCATTTTCTGTTTTTTCTAAAAGTGTGCAAGGTATCCTCAGATATCTTACTCACCCTGTAAATACCTATCAACTTTTTTGAATGATCTGTAATTTGGTTTCTTCTAAAATATACGACCTATTTATAATCTACCACCATCTTATTTAATTCCATATTGGGGTTTCACAAAGTCTTTAAGCCTCCCAGTTAAACTCAAATTAATCCTTTCATATTTATATGAAGAGCATACTTATTAAAAGCAAGGAAATGGAGATTTACTGGCTATCTTGATATGACTCATTAGAGGCTGGATATTTAGAAACGCAGATTTTGGACATCACTTAATGACCACATTTTTGTCATTTGTGCCACGAAGGCCATACGTGTGTGTGCACGATTGCAGTTCGTCGGGAGACAATACGCCCTATAGACGTGTCTCATCTCTAGGTCTTAGGGAACTAATGGGAAGGAGCCAGCACATATTGCAGCCCATTGAAATCGACTGCCATGTTCTTTACAAGGCATGTTGGAATGATGACGTCTACCTTACTCCTTAGATATTTCCGCTAGATTCAATTTGCCAAAAATGAAGGCAGAAATTGTGATGGCTCGATCTGACTTCTCTGCTAAGTTATTTCGTTCCCATATTTATGCTCACTTCGGGTTTTCTGTGATGGAAATTTTATCTAACGCGAGTTTCCATGTCCGTTACTTAGTCCGCTTGATTATGTATTTCTTGCTCATTCATTCCCGTATGATTATACTTTTATGAGATTTTTCAGTCCTTAATTAGAAATAGTTAGTGTCCGGGGAAGTGTCATCTTCTTGACTTCATGACTCCTTTCACTATCATTACAACTCGTCCAGCTTCAAAGAAGCATGATAGTCATCTCTTACCCACCTAAGTATCTGAGAGAAATTAACTACAAAAATCTGATTCATAAGATAATACACCTGGATGACCAAGTAAAAAACCATTAGAGTCTAACAGAATCTTTATGTTTTGGGAGTCAGGCCAATCACGACGGTATACTTAGTGTAGCACATATATTAAGAAACTTCATAGTACACTTTTAGAACATTTTTCCGTTATACATACACATATATATACATATATATATATATATATGTTGGGTATAAATTTATAAGAACTTTCAATTTCAACTTCCTCTAAACAATCGGTTTAAGCGGATTTTCTGAACAAAAAAAGATTTTTTACTTACCTATCTGCTTTATTCGAGTCTGCAGCGGATGCTACACTTAAGTAATCCTCTTAAGCAGCCCACACTGCCCCTAGCGGAGTCCTCTGTTATGAATTAGCTAAGCTATGCCCAAAGTGGTAAAAACAAGAAAGATGTTGAGTGAATAGGATTTATTGTCCACTCCCTTGGGTATGAGCCGTTTTCAAATTCTTAGTCATTAAATACAAAACCGGGCTAGGCTGCAGGGATCTTGATTACTGATTGGTTGAGGAGGTCTCTGCAAGCACGGTCGCGCTTGTTCTCTACGCGACCGGTTACATGCCACACTTCCCAGAAATTTCCAGCGCACGTGATTCAATCAGCCTTGTTAGCGTTGTGAACCCCACAAGTCTGAGTAATTACAACAGAAGAGCGCAAGCATCATATGATCACTTGTTAAAATATTGAATAACCAATTGAAACTGAAATCTACGCATTTACAGAACGCATTTAAGTATTAAATTAATATTTAATTAAAGCACCCCATTAGCGATGAAAGCACCCTCATTCATTACTCTACTCTTTATAATTGCAGAATGCTGGGGTAAGTCATAATTTTCTAAAAGTTTAACTTATCTGCCTTCTTCATTTTTATTTTTAAATGAAATTTATACTAAAATTGATTTTATTGCAAATTCATATGCCTCGCCAAAATTCATCCTTTCTTTGAACAATTCAATTACTTGATCCCATGACATTTTCTCACATCCAATTACGTGTCAGTGTAGTTATTTATACCCCTAGCAATGACTTTAAATTGTAACACAGCATTGAACACAAAAGTGGATCACAGTAGTATCATTGCTGTTCTTAGAGCCATGGTCATTAGCACACTATTAAAGTCTGTTTTTGACTTTGTATTTTGTCACCAACTGGTCGCATTTAAACAAGCAGAAACTAGAGCAGATAATCGTTTCATAATTAAATTAAGTTTCAATTTATCCGAAGAAGAAAACTATTATAAAGTCGCTCAGATTTGCGAAAAGGCTGGAAATTTGAAAATAGCATTCAAAATCGTATTGGATTCGTGATATTATTTACCAAATTTGGCGCTGGTAAGAAAATCAAATCTTTTTCAGTCTAATCAATACATGTATTGCTAATAGAAGTTTTCTTGCGCCACAAGAAAATAACGATGTGAGGTAATTTTACTTTGACAAAAAAGAATTTATGAAAGTGCTCAAAGGGAAGAACAGATGTGGTGATGGGTGGTATTTAATGTGGTCGATGATTTAAAAGCATACATGTTGGCATTATGGCCGTCTGATTATTCCAAAGGCAAGATAAAACTCAATAAATTTGGTGCTAACTCAAGAGACCATGTACTCTGAAATGGCTCAATTATTGACAGGGTAGTTATCACACTTGCTAGCTGACAGAAGTGGGTAAGATTCACTCATCTTCACTGCATTGACCGCGAGAATGCCTGTCTATCAATCTCTCAAGGTAGATCTTGTCTTATCCCCACCTGACACAAATGGTGAAAAGAGAGGTAAGGAACTGATCGGTAACTAGATAGTCTACTTCAATAGTGCATAAGTGAGAGAACGTTGTATTATGACTTCAGTATTTCAAATTTTAAAACGACAACCTTTATTAAACCGCCCTCTATCAAATACAATCCACAGTCATGACTAGGAGACCTTGACAAACAATCACTGGTAGCAAATTCTGAAAAATGTGGAAGACTGAATTTGATATCAAAATCCATAAAGGCATTTGCGGTTCGAATGGGGTAGTGAATGAGATTGTAAATCAATGCCTAATCTAGATAAAATCACTTCCCCTCACACTTCCCCAACTACTTTATAACGCTCACTAAAACCACAAATAAGTGGCTAATTAGAGTTGTACCACTTAAATTTCAAACATTACTTTGCGTTTGCAGCTCTACATAGGGACTGCAAGGATCCAATCGATCCAGGTCGTGGAAGAGCCTGCTTTCAACGATATGCTTATGATCAATCTACTGAAAAATGTCGTCAATTCATTTGGGGAGGCTGTGACGCAAATCGCAACAACTTTGAAACCCTAGAGGATTGTCAAGAAAAATGCGAACACGAAAGATCGCATTGCGCAGTCTTTTGAAATTATTGCATACTAACAATTCCCTAATGGTAACATAACGATACACTTTAAAAAGTTCATATTATTATTACCGTTTTTTCAATATTTTATTGATAAAGGTGAACTGAGAGAACAAGAGGGTCGATATAAAAATTTGGGTTTTAAATTTGTGATACAGATGTCCGCTAACGTTTTCTCATAATTGCTGGCTGCAATTATATTTCAATAAATATTTCGACAATTGTAAAAATTTTAAGTGAATCAATAAGGTATGAAGTTTGAAGAGTAGAGTTGTTAGAATAGTTTGGGAGTAGCGCAGAAACCACTTCCTCCTCTTTATCGCTAATCAGAAGAACAGGTTAATAAGCTCGCGAAAATTTAATACTCCCATTTCACCGATATCGTCACACCTTCAATTACACTTTCCTTTATGCCTGCACCAACTGCCCTTGCTTTGGTTGTCAACATCCTAAACAGTTCAACTCTCCTTTTATTACAATTTCGTACCTTCCTCAAACTAGTTGCCCATAGCCTCAACATGAGATGTGTGCATTGAGGTGGAATGACCGAATTCTCAATGTTAGTAAACTGATCGAGAGCATTAAACATTGTTGGCATGAATTTATGCGAAAACACCAATAGCCAATCAAGAATTCCAATTTGAATTCATAATAGCATGAGTTAGTGAAATATGTCGAAAAGTTTGTTTGAAATAAGATGCTTTATTTTTCCCACATCTTTAAAAATATGCCATAATCTGCTTCTGCTCCTACTTTTAAAATGGTTCCCTTTTTATCATGAATCTTTTACATCGGGTGAGTTTCAAATCAGTGATAATTAAAATTAAAATAATTTTTAAAAATCACATGTCTGACTAGGAAATACTGAAAAGATTGTATGAGGGCGGCAAATTCATGAAATATTACACTTTAATTTAAGTGGGAGATTTAATTATGCCATCCAAGCTATTTAGATTGCCATTACGTGAATAATGGTGAAGCACTTCAGTACAAAGAACTGCAAGGCAGTTCAGAACACGAGCAGTAAAGTAGGGGATCAAAAGAGTTTTATCACCTTTGAACTTTGCTGTCATTAAATTAATTACTTTGTTTACTGAATGAATTTCCGTAAGGACTACAGTAGATTTCAGAGATTCCTGTTGATTCAGTTGATTTTCATTCGCTCCATGGCAACTAAATATTTTATGAAATCAGACAAAGGCAACTTTCACCCAAAAAATTTTCACAAAGTCCTCCGCATAACTAAGAGAATGGTGTAACGTTCTATCGACATGCATCTTGGAACTCACATCTTCGCTCTTTCCTGGTTGTCATATCTGATGATGCGTTTTAGAGTCAGCTCATCAGACAAACGACGTCAAATATGCTGTCAAAACAAAATCCAACTCTTCTCCTAACCCATCTTCTTTTCCATTCACCATCCTCCCCCACCTTCCCCACCTCCCCCTCCGATCCCTATTTCCCTATTTCAATCCCAATTTACTTATTCCTACCTCATCTCCTCCTATTCCCCTCGCCCATATGATTTATCATATCATTTGCTCCAAAGTTACATACTTAGTCTTCTGATCTGCAAAAGACCGCTGTGGCCTATTACTCTTGAGCAGGGTAAATACCTTTATGAGTAGAAATCCCTAGTTTAACATGATGGATCTCACAAAAGGTTCAATTGGTCTGTACTTTCTCACAGAACAAGAAAGAAGCAAAGGTCTCAAATTTAAGTGGATTTTAATAAATTGGTACCTTGATTCATAGAATCACGTCTTCTCTTTGAATTTGTTAACAGCATTATGAATATGTTAATGTTTATTTAAATATCAAATCATAAAATCTTCAATTAATGTTCATAAGTTGCTTAAAATGTAAATTGACAAAATTTCCTGAATTGCTCCGTTAAATAATACAAGTTGCACAACAAACAACAAAAAATATTTTTTATACGATCCGTGATCGTATTTAACTTCCCAATTGAAGGGATTTTTTACCGCAATGTTTTTTTCCTGACATGGAAAATTCCTTTAGTTTAACAAAGTTTCATTTATCAATTATGCCCTTCCATCAATTATTACACTTATTTATTTCATTTAATAACAGATTTATTCCGCTATAAAATCGATACAATAATATTTAAATTAGTGCTAACCGCGTGATTTGAAATGCGCAACACACTTCACAATTTCGATTGATCATTGGTAGTATTCTATGTGCAACATAAGATCAAATGTCAAAAATTAAACTATTAAGCTAATATGGCATCCATAGCCATTCGATTCACCTCGATTTTCTTTTATTTCTTAATGGATGGACACCCTCCTATCCACACATGACGTAGTTTATGGGTACATTAATGCAAAATTATTGTAATCCTTTTATAAACATTCACTTAAAATTACTCATGTAGCATTTCAAAATTCGTGTCAGAATTTCCCTGAGGTGAGATTTCGTGCTTGGATAATTGGAATCAATTTTGCGGAATGATTTATCGTTGATATGCTTGTTAGTTCACAGATTTTGCTGATTCAACTTTTGATATTCCCTTTCGCCATTGACATATCCTTCACAACACTAAAGGTCATGTTCATGTAATTTCTTTCACTTCAGTTCGTAAATCAGCCTTGAATTTGAAACAATCATACAAAAACACACAAACGGCCGCTTGAAATATTAGATGAATGGCTGCATTGTCATATAACTCCGCTTTGAGAAATTTGCTATCATTACAAACTGGTGTTGCCCTAAGGTTTGCAATATGCATGAATTTATCTTGAAGTTGACGATAGGTAATCAATCATGCCATTTGGACTACCACTTCGACATTCCCAACTAACCACAGAGACAATACAATGACTACATTCTCTCAGATCTAGTTATCCAAACAATGGCCTCCCCTTCTTGCATTGAATCGGGTGGAGATAGGTGACAGTCATTCGGTTAGTCGGTAACAAAGTAGTGCATATGGGGAAAAACTAATCCAGAACGCGGTGTGTACGCGATGAGTCCCGTTCACAGGATTTCATGCATCGTATTCAGAACACCACACATGTTAGTGCGTTCTCTAAATGGTGAGAATGTATTCAACTGACACTCAAGTGATTTTCGAGGCAGATTGGCCTGACTGACAAATCCTCATAAAAGTGTGCTCCTATGGGAGAGAATAAATAAATAGTGTAGTTTATTGTGCAGATTCACCTTCAGACCAAATGTTAAACCATATGCCTCATCTGAGACAATCCAATTTCGGTCTCCATTAAAATCCTGGTTTACTTATTCGAGAAAGGCTATCAGATGCTGGTGGGAATTAAGAAGATTGGTAGATCTGTCTAATATCTAATTTCATTCAATTATGGGTTTGTAAACTCTAAGCTTTGCGCACTTAACACTTCATAAAACAAATACATCTCGCGTTTTCTCCCGATATAAATAGGAATTCCGAACACGTCTAAAACAACTTTGACGAAATGAAGGCTGAACTACTCCTCTTCCTCCTAGTGTTTTTCGCTTTATCTGAAGGTGGGTGATTCTAATGGATTAATGCACTGCAAACATTTAACTTCCTCTACCAGACTATCAGTTTTATGTTATTCCTGTTCTTTTACCTCAACATAATCAATAATATAAATTTATTTATCTCTGAATTCAGCTCGTGAAGACCGCTGTCGCCTCCCGATTGTATCAGGACCATGTCGTGCGTATGTTGTTAGATGGGCCATGAATACCAGAACGGGAAAATGCGAGAAATTCATCTATGGTGGTTGTGGAGGCAATAGAAACAATTTTAAATCGAAAAAAGAATGTGAAAGAAAATGTCTCCGCAGGAGAGGTGGAAGAGGAAATCGAGACTGACGACGTCCAAATTGATCTATGAATAAATCTTTGAATAAATGAAATCATCTTCACTTGATGACGTCACTTTCTATTTGGTTTTATCGGTTCCTTGCAAGAACACGTTGTGGTTAAGTTAACAACTAAAGGTTGGCAGCTAATGA
>CAADRB010000003.1:5227606-5330037 GCA_900708905.1 Hymenolepis diminuta
AGTATCTTCAGTCATAGAGTCACATCTTCTTTCTGAATTTTGTCGACCCTCTTTTCATAATTACTCTCTTTTCTTTTAATTCCAGCATTTACACATATTTACACTAGTGCACATAATAACCTTATTTCTTAAGCACTTCATTTTGAGCAAAATATTGTATTTCTCACCTAAATAATACAAGTTCCACAATGAGCAACTGAGGACATTATTTATTGTTCCAACGTATGAGATTATTCCCACACACACGAATGATTATGTGCCTTAATTCGAATGAGCTACCTCCTTTTTTCGAAATCACCATCTCTTACTAAAACGTTTTAGAGTGAATGGAAGAATTCTTCAAACGAAATGGATGGATTTCAATCGATCCGCTACCCACAATTATCCATTTAGCCTCTTTCGTTACCTTGGCGTATTATTCAGTTATTCAATCAGTTACTGATCGATCACCCCTCTTCATATATGTGTGCATTTCATATAAGGAACATATAAAGCCTAATTCACTACATTGGCAGTGGTCTTCCGGATTGGTAAAGATTTAACAAGCCAATTATGGACAGTGTTCACAACATTCATTTGGATAGTGGAAAGGTATCAAGGAACATCCTCGTGAGGAACCCACTTTCTACCGTTCCACTTGCTTACCTGAATCAGTTGGTGAAGGTGGTCATCTACATTACTGGGTATTCACTGATGAGCCTCGATCTCCTTACTTTCAACTTGACAGACATGTGAGTTGACCATAGCGCTTTCCGTCCTAGACTATGCCCTAGATAATCCACCATCGGTTAATTAGCTGTCTTTTAAAGTTATACAAATCTGACCACCAAAATCAATATGTATCCTTTTCACTGTACCTGATAAGTGGAAGGAAAATCATTCAAAGTTCTTTTTTAAATTATAGATCTTGAGCTTTCAATATTTTCCTTATCCAATGGGGACAAAGCCGCAGCTGATGTTATCAATATTTAAAAGCATTATTAGAAGGTACTGTTGAGATTGCGGCCCTTCCCATTAAGGTCTTTTGGATTTTCCGTGTAATTATTTTGAATTTCAGCTTTTGTAGATGGAGTTTTGAGAGTACTTTTAATCTCGTTGCCACATTCTAATCAAATTCGTTCTCTTTTCAATAACAGAAAGCGCACATTCTATTCATTGGTAACGCTTAAAAGAGGACGATTTTATCACCTCTATCTTCATAGCTGGAAAGTGCTTTAACGGATTTGTCTAGTAACGGCATTTTGAAACTAGCTATGGCCACAATACTCTAAAATTTTGATTTCATATTATAGTTCTTTTAACAATAAGAAGTCTGCACTGATAACATAACCAGAAAATGTGACGTTTCAGTGATTCTCTCAATTTGGCCGTCTAACAGTTTTGGGAGTCTCCTGATTTCGTATTTCTTAGGGCTAATCCACATTGACTTTACTTTAAATTTGAGTCCAATTGATTGATAATGATAAGGCAGTAATAACTGTGCCTTTCTTATTAATCTGTAAAACAAAACACTGAGTTCTCAATTACCGTGAGAGGGTGAGAAAATTTGGCTTTCGAATGTCGATTTTTCACTCATCCTCTCCTCAAATCAGACTGATTGCAAGTGTCGCATTTTTGCATCCCTTCAAATGTCCCTCTTGAGTAAATATTAGTCAACTCCGTTTCCCAAAATCGAGCAATTTGCCTTTGATGAAGTAAGATCATTGCATTTTCTAAACCTCGGGAAAGAAATGAGTTGCAGTGTTGAGACTGACTAGCCTAACTAAGCAGTTAGTCAATAAGCACTGGACATTGTAAACTTGATTTTCTTTACCAATACCAGGAACACTTAATGAATTTTGAGGCCTCAACTATGTCTTATTTAATTATGGCATGATTCGAGTTTAAAAATCACATTTACTCACTTCTAATTCCGCACCCCATTCTCAACACCTTTCCGATACCCTCTCTCTTGTCCCACTTACTACATTTTGCTGTTGCCTAATTTCAGTTGCCCATTCTCAGTTGCTTCCCAGCAGTACAAATGTGCAATATTAATAATTATTATCAGCGCATTTATTGAAGATATTGCTTCACAATAGCTCAGCATTCAGATTAGTGCTTAAGGAGATGCCCACAAGCATATTCGCACCTCTCCTTAGATGAGAATCGATTGAGGTTTCCCTGGCAGCCTCCGTAGATGAATTTCACACATTCTCCCGTATTAACATCCATTCCCCAAGATGGGATATAGGCACGGCAGTGTCCTCTCTCAATAGGCATGGTGCAAGGGTCAAAACGGGCTAAAATCAACAAACATACGTAGCTCAATTGTTTTTGAAGGAGTTAAATACCTTTTAAATCATGGTAGCCTAAGTGAAAGATACTTAGAGTGAGGGGTAGCATTAATGAGTATATCCGATTAGATTCAGCTATCCTTCCTCTAATCAATATTTAGCATTTAGGCTGGCCATGCCGTTGCATAAAATAAAATTTTTAAATAAATTTACCTTCAGAGAAGCTGATGGCAAAGAGGGAGATAAGAACAAAGGCAGCGATCATGTTGGCCAGTGAGTTGATTGAAGATTTCAGTCGGACTTATTCTCCTACGGTCTTATATACTCGGTTCCGGAAGTTGTTATCATGTGTTTTTCTCTGTAATCATCCCTCTTGTGATTTCCAAATTTGATCAGATATTAAATGTCTATCTTTATTTTTATTTATTATTATTATCTTTATTTATTGATCATGTTTTAAGTGGATACGTTTAGTTTAATTTGATTTACTTCCCTTTATTCCATTCAATTTTTAACCAAAATATGGCGCACTATCTCATTCAACCGTAATTGAATTATGCACTTAAAATTTCAATATATTAATTCAATGAATATTTATAAATACATGCTTAAATATGGTAATCGAATTGGGATAGAGTATATCCATTCCCTATTTAAAATTGTTAAAGTAAAATAAACATTTTTTTTCTGAAAATATTTGAACAAAGGGGAGTATTATTAGGACTGTTACAATTATGGTCTGTAGATGAGATCTAGTGAAAATTCTGGATACATTATCACCTTTTTATCATATTACCATCTTAACTACATCGCAAGACAGAAACTGGCGTAATTAAAACGATTTGATTTTATTGGTTAAAACTAGAGGTCAAGTACAGTAAAATGGAGATAAAGTGGATTTTTATAACTCGATGAGATTATAAAAGGCGAAGAGGAGGATTTACCCGTATTCTTCATACATTTTGAGGTGCAATCAGGGGCCTGATGGCTGCAATTGAAAACAAAAAACTGACATGTTATATGGTCATTATATACCAGTGCCCATGTTCTCTATGTCGAAAAATTTGATCACTAATAGGAAGTAAAAACGGTTTTATTCTGTTTTTACAATTTCTGTACATCTGTATTGTACATCATTTTTACTCTATACAGGTCTCCTGGCTTTATTTATACGGGAAAAAATCAACTGATCCGAACAAAAGTTAAGAACTGAAATCAGTTGTTCGAGGAAGATCATCACAGAAGTGTATGCTCTGGTAGATGGAAAGACCACAGAAAATGCAGGTTCGTCGGTTCAATAGTGGAATCGAGATCAAATTTCAAATGAAATTTCGTGACTTATAATTAAATTTTGTAGCTTAAATAAGGGAATTCTTTCTCATTCGCCCTGTGTCCTTAAAGGTATTACTGGTGGCTAGTTGTATCTGTGCATAGCTAGTTCGACTTCTAGAAGGATTATTACGGTTTATCCAAGTGCTTATTTTGTGTAGTATCCGCTGCAAGTGAATTAAATAAGTGATGTACCCTTAATTTTAATCGGCTTATCGAATTTATTTACTGTTACACCGATTCAATTAACCGTATTTGCTCAAGTTATAAAAAAACTTGAGAAAGCTGAAGGAAAATTACATAAAGGGAACATTCAAACCTTTCTTATTCTCAAGGGTAACTTTAAGATGCCTAAGTTTTTTGTTCAAACCTTCCAATGCGGATCATTCCAGTACCCATTTACAAATTCAATTTCTTAGTCCATTAGAAAGTCATAAAACCCGTCAAACTGTTTTCCGAGGCAAGAGATCGGAAAAGCAAGACAAGGTCTCTTCCGATTCGCTACGGCAAATTCTCAATCTATTGTATTCAGAATATCTATTGAAAAACTGGTCTTGACAATTCAACCTACTCTTCCGTAAATCTATTAAGTAAGATGTCTAAAAGCCAAGAAATCAGTCCATATAAGTTTCCAGTTCAGCGTTTCGAATTTATTTCTCATTTTACTGATAGAATGAGAATGTAGTTCCAAAATTACTTGTTAATTCATATTTTGCCGTATCTAGTTGAATAAAGATATGAATAGGGTAAAAATATTTCCAAGGAAGTTCTCCTCTTTAGCAAATCTTTAATATACCAATTTGAATATACTAATAGAAAAATAATTTTGTTAGAATATAATTTGTTTCAAATTGTTCATGGATGTGTTTACGCTAATTACCGAATGAAATTGGCTCTCTTATGCACCGATAACTACTTCCGGCTTTGATCGGATAACATTAGAAGAATGAATAATTTCAAAATTTTCGACAAATATTATTTTGTTTAAAATCATAGTACAGTTTAATTACGACGCTTACGAAATTTGGTCAAGCGTTTACACATGACTATTCACCATCTCATTTAGGTATTGCGCAGTTTATCTCTCCACTGTGTAAGTCTACAATGATGTATAATTTGAAGGTGACTGTTAATGGGAAAAGTGAGACTCCGGATAAATGTTGTTGGGATTGTGGCATGAAACCTGAGCTTGAAATTTCCACTTGAATTAACAGTAACTTTGTAGATTTCATTTATCTTTTGGGGAAAATTAGCGTGAAGAAAACAGCTCCTAGAGTTTTACTACTCAATCTCAACAAATATAAACCATTCCATAAGGTATTACAGTTAGGTCAGGAAGAATATGTGGATTATTCGACTCACCTATAAACAGCTGCCTAAACAAAGTGGTGATTTGAAAAATGTGTAGTTTTAAAAAATAAGTTCGAGAATAATATCTTTATTTACAAAACTAGGGATGATTTTTCTAGGTGATTTCAAGCTCACATTTGGTCAAACTGGGAAGAAATCAAATACAATCACTGGAACGCAAAGAAGTATGGAGTAAATGTCAGCTTCCTCAAATCTTTTATACTTTGCATTGAAATTCCAGAATATAGAGAGAATTTTCACCTTTTGAGGCAGGTACTTTACGATAAATTAGCTCGAAAGCTATCGCATTTTATGGATACTGGAACCTCAATCTCCATCTTTAGAAAAGCGTTTAAGCAACGCTCATGACTTTAAGGCAATAAAAGAGAGTGCTTAGTTAAAAATAAATATCTTATTCGAGACTTTCGACAAGTCAGTTCGAGAGACCAATAAGTGAGAAAATCATTTGCACCTGGATTTCAGCGAAGTAATTATTTCAGAAACATTGTTACAAGAAGATTTCTAAAAGTATATTTAAATTAAGTAGAGGCTTGCTAAAGCGTTCACAACTCCTGACCTTGGCTTGCGAGACCAAGCTCAGAGCTCATTGTGAGATATACTATGAAAAACAATAATGGAAGGGAGCGAAAATGAGTACGTATTTTCAACAGGGGCAAAGTGGAGAAGTAATGTAGAAGAGCTTAATGAGCACACAGCGTAAATCATGCGGACAGACTTTCAGTTGACATAAAGCTGAGAGGTTGATTAAACCTCGATTTCTGTTCGTGCCTGATCTTTATGACAACATTAAAATCTCATAATACCTGTTTCATGAGCTAAGTGTCCAGTTTTCTGTTCTAAATTAGAATATAACGCGTTAGGGGCGTCTTGAACGTGTCCCTCCTATGGTCGGCTGCCATCTTGAGTAGTTTATCGGTTTTCATCTGTCTCTTATCTACTGCGTACTGAACTTCTTTTCATTCTGTGACTAATTTCTTTTCCCTCAAGATTCATATCAACTTGTTCTTGTTATCTTGCTCCACTAAATTGAGCATCACTCTATTCCATCTATCCACAATTTCAGCTGGTCCCTTCTGTCAGTTCTCTCCACTATGACCATAAGCATGGACGCACGGGTATGGAAATAATACAAGAATAACGATACCATAACCATGAAATGATAATTAATTAATTAGTTAATAGAATGGTAAATGGATTTTTAAAAAATATATTTTTTTAATATTTCATTAAGAAGATTTAAAACAGCCACTTAAGGATGGAGAGAGGGAAAAACATCTGAAAAATATCGAGAGAATCGGTAATTGAGTGGTTTGGTCCATTTAGAATTATCACTGACGATGGTTTAAATAGTGTATTAAATAAGAGTCGTGCCATTTTTCAAATTTGTTGAATATGTTCCAAATTACTGGATTAATACTTTGTTTTAGCGTTTTGACGCTTTCTTCGAATGTGCCAGTTCTCCTCGACATTTACTATATGACATCTGACTCTGCCTACTTGCCAGAGGCAAACTTATTCAATTACACTAGGAGCATCATTACTGCAGTGAAGTACGTTCGTTCTCTCGCGTTGGAGAATGGTTCAAATTACTTTTGGGCTAGACTTATACCAAAACCGCTACCCGGCTGCACCATGCAGACTTCCTCCAGAGCAGCCAAGATTTTCCAACTCCTACAATACATCAAGGTTATTTTACTTTTAATTTGAACTCTGCTATTATTTGTAACTGGTATGAAAAAATATTGCACTAGGAAGATTGTGTCGATAGTTTGCTTCTATGCAAAATCAGTGGTAATTAATGTTTTTTCCTAAAAAATTAACTTTTGGGTCCCCTTCACAGTAGCAATAGATCAGAAGACCCACATAAACAAGTCTTGGCTGGATCAAAAATTCGTATATCCGGAAATTAGCAGGAGGTCAATACAAGCGTTAGTGGCGTTAGACCAGGCCGGAGTTTTAGCCTGCATCTGGGATTCGAGTATGTAGACCTTACACAAGCATATAGATGGAGACTGGGAGAATATATCGGAACCAGAGTTAGCTTGCCTTTATTAAGAAAATAAAAGTTAATGAAAAATCATTATAGGGCTGGACTCACTAGACTAGAGTGGACATATACGGAGAAATACTCCCAATGTAGTGGTGGAAATCAATGCAACACACCATTCAGCGAAATAGCCACAAATCGAAGTTCAGATTGGACCTCGTGGTTTTACATCCTTCAACAAGTGACAGTTGCACTGGTAAATGAATAGACTTTGCGATACAAACTTTGGTTGAGAAGATTTCAAGCAAACTCATATGGAGACTTATGGTTCACAATCTAGACCGGTCCAGTTACAAGCTGACTGAGGATAACACCTTTCTTCATTTTAAATGTTTTTATATAAAGAGTATAAGTCCACGATTTAGGGGTAGTCTTCCGTAGTGTTATAAGTTTTTATTGTGAAAGTAGAATTCAAACATATTTCTGATTTGGATTCATAATAAAATTGATACAATAAACCTGCTACACTTTGAAATGATAGTTAATGATAGCTGCTATCTTACGTAATGGTTTGTCTAGACCTATAATTTCAAGATTTCAATTGGGAGTTATTCAAGAGCCTCCGACATATTCTTCTTATTGATATTATTTTATTAATTATATTCCCTACAGAGCAATATTGACTGGTTCCATTTACAATCGTTTCTTTGCCTCTTTCTTATTTTTGATGGCATCTAAATGCCCAAAATCGCTTCCTGAATTTCTCCAAACAAGTTAATCTGTTACTGTCCGTCCACTTATAAAGCATCAAAATATTCTTCAGGCAAGAGGGTGCTATCTTTAATGTTTTCATTTTGTGAAAGAAGTTGGACATTTATTCCACGGGGTTTGCAGTTTCCCCACGCTCGTTATACAGCTCTGATTTAACAGTATATGCTGGAATTTTCCGTTGCTTTCCCGCTTGACGGTCTACGATATGTATTATCTCAAAATCCCTCCAAGATATACTAACTTTTCATGATTGCGGATGGTATTCTGATATTTGTCAGGTTAATCACCATCTTGACATTGTTGCTGATCATGGTTTTTTGGAAAATTATTGCGTCTGCAACTATACATTTCCATGTTTGGTAGTTAGAGAAATGAGAACAGACTTCATTGAGTATCGTTTGTCAGGACATTTACAAAAATTATTTAGTCTCATTTTATTTTGCCTGTTTTGTAGAAAAATGCCTCAAAGTTCCATGGGTTCAGTGTTCTGATAGGTCCTCCAATACCAGACGATTGTCATCTTGTGAATCAATGGATAATTACAGGAACTCCCAATGAGACACAATCACAGCAGATCTATCAAATCAATTACTGTTGTCAAGACTATGACGGCGTTTCAGAATTTGTCAGTCAAGTCAGTGACAACATAGACATTCGAACTTATCCCCCAATTGCTGCAGTATCATTGGCCATTCCACGCATGACACACTTCCAGGGTCTGAAAAGGTACCTTTCCTACACAGGGTGGAAACGAATCGCCTTTTTCAGTGAATTCAAATTCGCTCCTTTCAGCATTGCTGATATGCTCAAAATGCCACCGCATTATCCCACTGTTCTTCAAAGCGATCTCGATCTTGTGTTCTATGATCTTAACTTGTATGCCGGTGTTAATATCACAAAATCTTTATTTCTCTTCCAGAATAATCTTGATGGTTCGTTCCCTAAGCAAACATTGCTTACTTTCAAAATAACATTCGTGTATTATTAATGGGATGCAATTTCCCCCTTTAGTCCTACTCATATTCGCGAGGCCTTCAACGGCTGTGAAGCTGGTAATTCATATTCAAAATCTCGCAAAAATTAAGGAGGGCAGAATTGCTATCATTCATGTGGATATGATGGATTTGCTGACCTATGACGTTCTAACCGCTTGGAAATCGGCGTTAACTGAATGTGGTCCAACCCTTTCGGCAGGTCGTTCGCTTATGATTTTCACGGCATTACCCACCGGAACAGTTTATAGAGAAAACTATTCGCTTTATGGTGAGGTAACTTAAATACGCTACATTTTAATGAATGAGTATTAGGGGTGTTACAAAGAGTGTATCATTAAACTCTTTAATGAACCAGATTAAATAACACTTTCAAGGTATCGTCTTAGAAACAAAGTTTCCAATAACCGTTGAGTCGCATGATTAGCTTTTCATATTGCTAACCGGAATATGCATAATACTAACCAAAAGACCAGGAGCGGTTACGACACAGTCCAGAACGACTTAACTATCAGCTTCGAAATGTACTAAACCTGAGATACTGAATAGGTCCAATCGGTAGGTGCAAGTGTAAATATATCTCTAGGAGTCCGTTTACCTAAGAAGAACCGCAAACGCCTGACTTAAACTGAGACCAACCAATGAGAATAAATTGAAAATCTTGATAATAGGAGAGACTGCCGTTCATGTGCTCAGATAAAGATCTGTATTATAATTTTTACATTGTACAAAACTTTGAGAATACCAGTTGAGCCTTCCTCTACTTAAAAGGATTGTTTTAATTAAATTATATAATCTATGTAGTCTAATAGAAAAGGCACATTCATTTCCTCAGTTTCTAAGGCTATGTATAAAACTTGAGAGTTTATTATTGCTAGAACTGGCCGGATGAGTAGGGGGAAACGAGGAGTCGCTCGGTAATACCGGAGTGATTAGGCACACAGAAGGTGAACCAACCGTTGGGATCATATTTGAGGTGGCTGGAAGATATCGAAAAGGGCGCAGGCCGAGAGCACTCCTCTAAAATGCACAGTTCATGAATGGTAGTCTTACCTAGACAAGGTGTCAAGAATTACATTTTTATGCATGTCTGCCGAATATATAATTGTTCATTTGTTCTGCCTTCTAATGCATTTATCCATTCTCCACCAGTCACATAGTAAAGTAAAGACCAGATAGCCTTCCCACCGTCAAATATGTGGTGTAGGTTATTTGAATGATGGAAGTGATAGGAAGAAGAACCACACAGGATTCATAAATTCTCCGTCCATAATTTGTTTTTTTGGGTACTTAGCTTCTCGATTACCGTTTTCTATGTTCATCGTTGAGATTCAAGTAGAGAAGCTGTGCAGGTGTAATCATAATACACATCAGAGAACACCTAGCAAAATTGCATTGCCAGCCTAGATTCTATTAAGGAATTTTTTCCTTTAAAATAATATTATTTAACCTTCAACTTATTTTCTATTCAGACCATTTATTCTCTTAACCTTCTGTCCCTTGATTACACTCTCTATTTCGACATTTTTAATTTCAATGTCAAATAAAACAGGATATTAACTTATCCGTTGCTCATGCTGCCGCATTGGCATTTCGAATGGCTCAACTCAACGTAGAGAAGGGTGGCGGGAATATCAGCTCTAAAACTGGCCTCTTTACACCCCTTCGAACGAATAATAAATTCATAGTTCCAACTCTCCCGAACATTAACTTCACATACACAACCGAAGACGGAAATAATATGAAGGGTCTTTTCGATATGTTCATCTTTACCCTCAAACCCTCAGTCACTGAAAGGAAAGGAAGTTTCTTAAGATCGACTAGATATGGTGATGTATTTCAACTCGTTGATGTCATCAAACATCCCCTGATTTTGATCCGGATGAAAAATCCAATGAATTGGCCCGGTGATGGAAAAGGACCACATAAAACAAAATGCCTGGATTCCACTTGGCTAGATGGTATTTATTTAAATTCCTTATTTTCCTTTCAGTTGGGAAGTCTTTAAAGACCATTTCATATATCAATGCTTTTGGGTTTATGAATGCCGTTATTTTATACGTGAGCATTGCTTATTTTTATAAGTAAGTTCTTTCAAAACATGCTTATAACTGAAATATTTAAAAGGTATTTTAAGCGTAGAGCAAGGTATCCCAACTCCCGAAAACTGATATTCTTGGAGACTGATTTTGTATTCAGAGATGAAAACGGGGAACCGATATCAACGAGGCATAATAAAGTAATACGAATATATTTGAAAATTAATAAAACAATGTTGCGTTTCAGACTCTGGATCGTCCAACAAGACAAAATGAAACTTCTTTGAACGTGGATGTGAATGCTTCTTTTCAAACTATTATGTGCAGTGGTAATGGAGCGTCGAGATCGAGAAAATATTCTGATGAAATGGTGATGACCCACCGATATTTGGGATCTGTGGCTTGGTTAAATGTATGTTTGAGTTATATATCCTGACGATTTTTCTCATGTACGCAGTTTGGGTATCCTGTCCATCATCCTGCTAACTTTATAGGCAATTTAACGCGACCTTGGTTTATCGATGACCTTTCTGCACTAATCGCACGGTCACGCGACGACCCTATGGGCTAGCTGGATTCTACTGAGTTGATAATTTATCATTCATATATACACTATAAAAGTACTCCCGGACAAGTCTGTACTTAATGAAATTAACATTAAACCTAGTTCCTGATCTGTTTGGAGTAGATTTCTGATTTCCAAGCGGATACAGAACTAGTCTAATTTATTCTTCATTGTATCTACGTTTCTTTCACAAAGCCTTCTAAATTTTTCCCTTATTAAGCCACATCATGTATGCCTCCTGCAGACATTTAGGAACTTCTGTGCTTTTTAACTATGAAAATCAGTTAAAATTTTCTATTTCAAATCATGTGTTCTCAGTGATATGGGCCTTGTTTACGTAGCTGTGTCGAAGACTTCTGCGATCTGGTTTCAGTAGGGAAAGCAATGTAGATTTCTTATTTTATTTTATCTTATGTAATTAATACCCATGGGAAAGTAAAATTTTACCATTCGAAGTTGGGAAAAAAGTAGGTAAGCACAGAGATTTGTAAAATACTTCAATAAATGGTGAAAAATTATTGATTTGAATATTTTTAATATTATGGGCATTTTAACTGATATGTATGATTCTCTTGGCCATAAGGAAAGGCAACTCTCCCGAGATGGCATGGCCAACCACTTAATTCACTTAATCAGTCAAGGCGGTAACATGTCCCCAAACTGATAAGTGGATAATTCGGATGAAGTGCAGCTAGAGAGCTTAATAAACCATCCAAGTTATCGGATTTGGTTATCCCTATCCTAACAGGGAACAGGAAGAAAACATACCATAATGTGTTTTAAAAATGGGAGGCGATATTAACCTGTATTGTTATCCATATTGTAGGGTGAACCGATGTTTATAAAGAAATTGGACTTGACTCAAGTTTTACTGCACTCAAGAATTGTCAAGCATTTGACAGGCCTTCGAGAAATCAGGCATGAGAATATAAACACCTTCGTGGGTTGCTATATGACTTCTGATTTATTTGGTCTTGTTTATGATTATTGCCATCGTGGTTCTCTGCAGGTAATCTACATTCTTTTTCTTTCTTTGTTCTATTATTTATTTAAATAAATATTAAATTTGAAATTTTGACATTCCACTTTAGGATATAATTGCAAACAAGAGTATTAAATTCGATTGGGTATTCAAACTGTCTCTTCTAACCGACTTCATTCATGTAACCTACTTAAAAGATATCCAGGAGTATTACTTTACCTCGGGATTTTGGTGATTCTTTCTAAATGTCCACTTCAGGGTATGGATTTTTTGCACAAGTCCAGTCTTAAGGTTCATGGGAGACTTAAGGCAACAAATTGTGTGGTCAGCTATCGATGGGTCCTAAAGATAACCGACTTCGGAATTCCGACCATTCATTTTCTCACAGGCAATTTTCCAACTCGAAAACCGGCAGGTATTTATACTACAATGCTTTACATCTAGTAACTCAAAACACTGAAAATGATGCCTCATTTAAATATTATTAGATAGAATATGGTTAGCCCCTGAGCTGCTGCGAAATGAGAATAATGTCGAAAATTATTCAAGACCGGGTGATGTCTACGCCTTTGCAATCATCATGCACACGGTTTTCTATCAATGCAAACCATTTGGAATTGAAGAAATCACTCCTGATATTATTGTCTCACGTGTTAAAGCTTGTGAAACGCCACCATTTCGCCCAAGAGTACGTTGCGTTGTGATAACTTTTCCTTTTTCGTAAATATGAACATAAACCTATTCTTTTACAGTAATAGCACTAGTGGGCCACCAGTAATTGTAGGATAAAGACTAGGATCACTAGATATGGAAATCAGGGCGGCAATAAACGAAAACAAAGGACTTATTAAGGGTAGCAGAAGAAGATACTGTGAGGACTGTAAATGCAGTTGATCGGACTTGTGGTTGTTCGGTAGGATTCGAAGATATGAGCGAGGTTGTAGAGGCTCTGGTATGAGGCCGAGTTGGATTCCGATCAGGAGTAAGATCATAAACGGATATTAAAAGAATCAGGATCACCAAGGGCGATCAGAATATTAAAATGACGGCATAATTCCAACTGGATTATTTGGAACAATCAAATGGCGACTGGAAAGTTAGAAGGGGGGATGGTTATGGTCTGGCGATGCCTTGTACTTGCCTAGACATAACAATATGTGTACATCTATCAAGGCCCACAGTTACATCTGGGTCTCAATCATTAAAGAAAGGTTGGTAGCAGTTTATTACCTTAAAGACTGCAACGTTTTACTGAGCTATCGCCATTCTAACTTCATATGAAGACAATGGGAAACAGAGCTAATTTCGAAAGGACCAGAAACCATGATAGGCAGAGAGAGTGACTGGTAAAGGTGTGTGGGAGAGAATGCAGCGGTGGCGTATGCTTACAAAGGGGAGGGAATAATATATGGTTAATTCAGTGGGAGTAATATGAACAGATGGATCGGTTTAGGACGCCGCTGGTCGGAATAATGAGCGCTAATAATGTCATTCAAGAGTCAGTCAAGCTATATAATCACCTGAGGATACACGATAGTTGTGCAATGAAATTTTGGTCATAGCAGAAGATTAAGCACTCATAGTTCCGCGTAGTCACATTATCCTTGCGGTCGTATATGGGTCTTCCGCAAGTGATTACAACTCAGCAGGAGTGTTTTCCAGCGGTTTCCGCAATTAGCAATATAGATACCTTGGAAATGATCAATCATGTTCAACTCATGAAATTTAAAATCGATTATTCATTTTATTAGCTTACAATATATACATACTCTTTGCCTCTGTTTCTGTTTTACCAGTTCTGTGAAAGAGATGTTCCATCCGCTTACTGCAATATTCTTGAGAGCTCTTGGTTGGAGAATCCCACGCTTCGTCCAACATTTGGTGAGCTAACTGATCAAATAGAACGTATGACAATGGGGAAGTAAGTTTAAGTTCAAGTTTCATCAACGTCTCCAAGGAAAATCAACATTGTAGAGCACATGACCAAGATGACAGAGAAGTACTCAACTGGCCTGGAAGAGACTGTGCAAAAACGTTTGGAAGAATTAGAAAATGAGAAGAGGAGAAAAGAACTGCTTACTCATCGAATGCTTCCTCCGTAAGTTTTCTGGAATACGCTGATTTTTTATTACCCTTAAGGGTTGTTGTTGAGTCATTAAAAGCGGGAATTGCTGTTGCCCCTGAGATATTCGATGAGGTTTCTATTTACTTCAGTGACATTGTTGGATTTACGACTATATCGGCTATGTCTACACCTCTGCAAGTTGTAGATTTCCTCAATGACCTCTACACGATCTTTGACCAAACCATTGCGAACTATGATGTGTATAAGGTGGAGACGATTGGTGATGCGTATATGGTAGCTTCGGGACTCCCCGTGCGAAATGGTCGACGACATGCTGGGGAAGTGGCCATGACGGCACTGGAGTTGCTCTGCGCCTGTGGAAACTTTACGATCAAGCATTTGTCGCATGTTCCACTTCGATTGCGCATCGGTCTTCATACTGGTGAGTCTGATAATACTTGCGAAATTCAAACGAATAGTCCTAAAGCCCATTTTTTAGAGGGAATGATATTTTGAAGGATTAGAAAAGTTGATTAGTATGGTCAATAAAAGGGAGGATCTCTCCGTTTCAAATTTTTAATTGCTAAGTTGGATAGCTGTAGCATTGACCTTTTAGCCGAAGTCACAATCTTTGCGCCTCACAAAAGTGAAAAGGTAAGAAATCTGAGTTAACGTCGGGAAAATTTGTGCCTTCAAATATCGGTGCATGTGACTGGGTTCATGTTACTGCATAACACCAGATTTATCTTTGTTTACTTAACAGGTGGGTGAGAATCTGAGTTGGTCGTCCATAAATTTCTTGAATTTTCTGATGAATTAACTGATTTCAGGGTTGATAAATGTGCTTACTTTAAATGAACAAACATCGAAACAAATTAAGCAGAAGAGGTTTGAGTACTAGTAACTTGAGTTAAAATGGGAGCGGCGCCACCAGTACCTCCATAGAGATTGCATTAGATTTTAGCTCATTTTATTTACAAATTCCAAACCTTTATCACCTAATAATATTTGGTGTTCTTTGAATCAAGCATTTAAAATATAATCTCGGCGCACACACGAGTGATACTGTTTATACGCTTTTACATATTCGAAATATATACTGAGCAGACAAAGTGCTGTTTATTATAAATAATTATTGAATATAGTGAATATTTATAAATCTTCATTCAAAGTGGAATTTCTTACAGGACGTTGTGTAGCTGGTGTGGTTGGGCTCACAATGCCTCGTTACTGTCTCTTTGGTGATACCGTACATCGGGCTCTGAAGATGGAATCCTCTGGAGCTGGCGAGTTATTTATTAACATTTAAAGTTCTTTGTAATTTTATTACCGTATGGCAGTATCTTTTGTGTTTGTTACTTTATTCTGAGAAGACGCTTTTTGATATTCATAATAGATTAGCTAATAATTATTACAAATTATTGATTGTTCTTTTAGCATTTCGAATCCATATCAGTCAGCAGACAAAGGAGGTATTGGATGACATTGGTGGTTATTATACCGAGTATCGGGGACCGATTGAATTTGAAGGTGGAATAAAAACTGCTACCTACTGGCTTACAGGTTGTGATAATTTTCACAAGGCTTTACCTCCACCGCCACCACTGATTGAGTAGGTGACTACTTATAGATAGGATAATGACTTTATATTGTCAACTAAAAATGTTCAAAACGAAGAATCTGTTAAAACAGACTAGTAGCAGCATTTTATTAAAAATGATACCAATGAGAAAATAACAGGTGCTAAAATTAAATTCTTAGGGAGGAATGTGTTAATTAAAATTCGGCAAAAAGTTGTTAATTACTTTAGACTGAAACATCTGAATTAAGAAGGAGGTATAAAAGGGAATAGAAATAGTAATATCTAATTTAACCCATTTTTCCTTCTAGCATATGAAAGCGGAAAATATATTTGATATATTTTAACAGTTTAATTAGTAAAACTTAAAATCAATGCCTGTTTCTAATAATTTTGGATTTAATTTATTCTTAATTGCAGCATTTTTTTCTTTCAGGGGAGAAAATCACGGGTGAGTCCGCGTATGATGTTTTCGCAATTACTTATCTTCAACCTATATCATCATTGTAATAAGTCGCATTAGTGCAGTTAAAGGATACCTAGAGCCAGTTACTCTTATAAGTCACAGTTGCTTAAAGTGTGAAGAAGAGAGGAAATAGGGGTATTTTTGCTCCAAAACATTTACTAACTTATTTTGGAAACTATTTCTGCTGAAAGAGTCATTTTCTTGAAAGGTCATCATACAGATAATAAGGGATCATAAGGTCTCTAAGATTATGAAAGGTGGAAATAAGAAATTTATGAGAACATAAATTGGGAGGAAGCAGCCATCTTGCCAGCATGATTTTAATCCTCCACCCCTTAGCATCAGCCATGAAGTTGAGTAAATGTTCTGATCTAGAAAAATGGTCGCACTGACCTCCCATATTCTGCCTCCCTATTGGTCCACACTCTGAACATATATTACCTACATGCCACTGGGTACGCTTCCGCGCTGGTCTAACAAGATTACGAGCCCACTTTTTTACATGTTTGCAGCTTGCAATACCATTGAATTTTGTTGTAATTGTTCTGAGTTGGTTAAACCAAAAAACACTCTTTATTGGTTTTCATGTCCGACGTGGTAGAACATGATAACACAGATAAGACTATTCAAGGAGTGAATTCATTATCATGTTAGTGGTGTGTGATTTGCTCTTCTTGTGAATGACTAGGCATCTCTATCTTTCTCAAAAAGACATATCCGGAATTTAAAGAATGAAATTTTATTTTGTGTTAATTCAAGAAAATACAAACTGTCTTGGATCTTTGTAGATGAAAATATCTGTACTGAGCATTAATGGCTTTCACTTGTTAGGTGGAAAAATGGTACTTTTAGTCTGTTAATTATATGATATTAAAGCGTCATGTCACTGATCCTTCACAAGTTGTACAAAACTTCTTTATTTGTTTCGAATGTGATCGACAATACTGGCAAGTTAAGTACGAAATTTGAAATAAATAACTTTATATTGTATTTTAGATTGGCAGGCGTCTATTCAGCAGCCATGAAATCTTCTTCATAGATGCGGAGTAATTTTTGCTTCATTTTCTGCTTGGCTTATCATTAATTTCAACAAAGTTCAAATTCATAATTGCACTATTATCGTCGTATAACAATATTTATTTTCATTAACTTTACATATTATTTTGCTTCTAAAGTTGTTTCAGTATAAATGGACGTGTGTCGTATTTATGCGTTTACATCCACTAGAAATATATCACTTTCATCGTGTGAAATCTTTAATCTTACCATATCAATTTCTTTCTGTCCTCACAAGATTTGGGAAGCATCTTGTGTTAAAACTTAAGCAATTCAGCTCAGTCGGGGATAATCCAGGAATCTGATCATTTGAATAACAATCAAGCTTGACAGTAATGTAAAGCTCTATACGATTACCTACAAAAATAATTAAAATTAATTTAATAGCGAATTAAATCCCCTCGGTTATGATTTTAGGAGAACCATTTTCTCTACCGTGCTCAGTCTTTTGAAAAACCATTTGCAGTTAATCTGACTTCATCTAATCTAAGAATTAGAACAGGGACAAATAACTATTCATTTGTTTAATACTGAAATAATATTAATAATCTGATGGCAAACTATGTAACATGTAAATCATTGAATTTATTCCTTTTCAAGCCCATTACATGCTATGCGATCAACTAACCAGATGATCGAATCTGACCAAAACTATTTATATTTGTTGTCAAGAAGGCCCCTCAGGGCGCTATTGTAGTGCTAGGAAGTCTCCCCTTGTGATGCAAGCAAACCATTATTGTTATATATTTTCCTAGACTAACAAAATGTGTACTTAAGGAGATAGAGCAGGTGTGATCATTTAAGCTAATTAATGTCAGATTTAGTCTGTAATGCATCGAATATATGAGCATTTGGAAAATGAATTGTATACAAACCTAATTTACTAATTAATAAATAGGGATAGATTGCCTGTCACCTGATCTGAATTGATCTGGTGGCATGAGTGACTTGGCTTATTCCCTCAATTCTACCGATGTGGCTCCGCTGGACCATAACTGCTATAGGGAGCTGATGTCTATCAACACATGGTGATTAGAAATGATTGACAGGCGACAAGATCTCCAATACGGTTTCCACAAGCTGTCTCGCTGTGTGTTTGTGTGGTTGCACACAGATACCTAAACGGGTGTCTATCATCACGCCCAGACGCTGACAACGAGACATGACTGATGTCTAACGGAGAAACATTTTGTATGTAAACCTAATTTAGTCATTAATAAATTGGGGTGGCTTGTCTGCCATCTCCAAACTGATCTAACGACATGAGTGACATGACTTATTCTATCTATTCGAACGATGTAACTCCGGTAGATTCTAATATTATAACAATAATTTCAAAAAATTTCAATCTCCTTGCTCAATAAAGATACAAATAAATGTCCTATTCCTAAATAGAAGGATTCAAATTTGGTTCTAAAAATGTTACACAGCAGTATAAAAAATTGCATGACGTGGAATAAAAAATACAATTCAATAGTTAACGGCACACGCATTCATTGGATTAGAAGGATAAATTTATTCAAAATAAGTGAGAGACATAAATTTGAAGAATATAAGGTTTTAGGTGCGCGTTAAGTTCAACTAGAAATGCATTTTCTAAGATTCGTCCTTGGTAGTCGGATAGCAGCCTACCTGTTAAGGAACTCGAATTCTGCCGCCTTTTTACTGGCCAAGCCTAACAAATGCGCTGAATCGTTCTTATCCCCACAAGTCTCCGACAAGTCTATTAGTTGCTGCGCCTTCGACAATCTTGAAAGTTATAATGTATATTAATGCAAGGATAACTTCGGTACTAATCTAATCATTAATGGTGTCACTTACCGCATTTCAAGGTGACAATATTGAAATTTTTAAAAAAGTTTCTCTGTACTTTATATATTACATAAATTTAACAATGGAAATAGAGAAACTATAAATAGTGTTTATATTTGGATGTGGAGAATGTAAAATTTGTGCTGGTGAAGGAATATCACTTGCTAGATTACGTCTATATATTGTCAGAAAGTTATAGGACACTCTAAACGATTCTTTGAAATGCAACATCATAAGCAACCTAGATAAATAATTCCATATAGAAAGCTCTGGGCAAATCAGAGGTTATCAACTCTTAATCTATATACGTATTGATGTTTAATTTTGGGTACGTAAAAATACTGAATTATTAGTAATCACCTTTAAATTATACCTGAATATAATATCGAATAAATAAAAATTTAACACAACCCTTACAAAAATATCAAGCAAAAATGCACAAAATTGACACGTTGAAAGTTATTAAAATAATTTATTTTAAAACATATTCTTGAATATCTTTTTGTTTTTCAAGTCAGCATTTCGTATATTGTTTTGATATATCGATAAGGCATACACTCTGTCACAAATTTTAAAATTGATTTTAAGATGAATGAAGATGAGAGCTGCAAACAGCTTATGCGAAAACTGGGGACTCTCTCCTCGGATTCAGATTCGCAAGCCACTAAGTCAATTTTAAAATTAATCCAGAAGCTTCAAAATCTTATTCCTGAATTTGTCATCCCCGGTGATTTTGAGCTGATTAAACAAGATGCAGCCTTGTCAAAGGGCACAAAGAGAAAAACAAGAGCTTCAAGACAGTCAACTCGAACTAGTGCTCTTCCTAAAAAGTCGAAGCGACGGAAGATCTCAAATTCACATGTGCTCTCGGATAGTGATTGTGCACAAGTAAAATTTAATTTTATCTTTCAGCAACCTAACCTTATTGTTGATCTAATATTATTCCGCTTTCTATTTTTAAGTCGACGGTAACGACAGTTTCTGAAATGCATACAATTCCAGAGGAAGTGTCTAGTCCTTCTGCTAGTCAGGCACTAAATGCGACGTATCTCAGACCTACTTCTGATAAATTCAAATCTGCGTCAAAACGAGTTGGTCATCAAGAAGATGCTCAAAATACTTTGTTGGCAAATACAGCGAAATCAATTCATTTAACTCCACAACCAGTAACAGAAAAAGTAAGATACTATATTCGAAGTTAATTTCTAATGCAGCTATCAGAATGACAGGGGAATAACTTTTTGGTCTTTGTTTTGGAAATTCATTATTTAATTGTTTTTTATGTATTCAATCAAATTCAGATTTTGCTTCGCTGCTCCCATTTTCGGGTGTTATTTAAGATTGCCAGCTTTATCTTGTGAAGCCGACGTTTAAGGTAAATTTTTGGAGATTCGTAATATCAAGAAATGATGGATTCTTCATACTTTGGGTCTTACGGTTAGGATCATGGCTCTTTTACATAAATTCCCTAAACTGAATTTTGCCGCCTAGTTAGTTGGGACTGGTTTAATTTTTTCAAATTTATACTGTCTCAACTGCGTTTTCTTTTCTTGACCCCTATTTTACCGAAATAAGCTTCAGTCCTTCAAAGCAGTCCAAATACATGCTTTCGTTTTATATTTGGTTGTATCGCTCCTTCTTTACTTCATTTTAGACAGTAACCACAAAATCTGGTGACGTTCAATCGCCGCCGCCTGCCAAGAAGGGATGCTTCCAGTCTTCCCAATCTCAAAATTCCAAACCACAGTCTGTGAGGAAATCCTCATTGAAGGTAAATACTTCTTAGTTTGTCGTGTTACTTGCTATCAGTACATCTCCGATAATCGTTTTAACGCTACTTCTAGGAAAGTAGCGTCCCAGTAGAATCTTCTCCTCAACTGGAAAGTGCGGATTTGGAAAAGTTGTCCAATAATGTAAGAGCTTCGTGTTGTTTTAGTCTGTTTTTCAGTCTTATCTTTAAAATAAACATTTTGAAATTGCTTGCAGGCTGACAACAGTCATATCCGGTCTTCATCGAGGCAGAAACATGAATCCCTGCTGAAAGTTTCAAAAGTGGTAAGAGCATCTCGTATTTTCTATCATAAATCTTTTTATTCGGTTTTCATCATTATGTCCTGTTTTATTGTCGAACAGAGTGTTCAATCATCATCGAGACAAGAAAGTGGTGCCTTACAGAAATCGATCAAAACGGTATGATCAGTTCGTATCTCTAATCTTAATCCTATATGCATTCTCTTTGTCTACATTTTATCCCATTTTACAGAATGTGAGTGCTGCTCAATCTTCCACACGTCCAGAAAGTGGATCTTTAAGGAAACTTTCCGAAACGGTATTGTTCTTTTTGATTACTCATATTCAAAAGGCAAATAATTAAAATTTGTTCATGCGAAAGGAATTAAATTTGGTAAACATGGGAATAGTCCTACAAGTTTTGAAGTGGGGAATATTGAGTTTAAGTTAAGAACAATCAGTTTCAAGGGTCTTACTTCATTTGATTTTTTGTATTCTTAATGGGTGCAAATCATTGTTTGATGTTTTAATCTTCCAAGCTTCGTGTTTCATCATTTGTCCTCTTGGCTTCTGAATGAATTCATCTCCACAATGTCCAGAGCTTTTAGACCAGTTGATTAATTTGGATAGTTGGTGAATCAATTAATTCCTTCAAGTAGCCAATATATTGGCAGGCTAAAAAGATACATGATAGCAGGATGACATTAGTTAACGTTATTTTAACATTTTATACCGTTTTTAGGATGTTCAGAGTGTCGCTGAACCCGTATCCCAATCACAAAGCGGATCTCTGGGGAAATTATTCAAAATGGTATATGACTCGCTCACTTTCTGTATGAGCACCTTAGTTCTTTCCACTTGTTCACTAATTTTCATCGTACTTGTAGGATACTCAGAGTGTTGCAGAGTCCATGTCTCAAAAACCAATTGATTCTCTAACAAAGTCATCCAATAATGTAAGTTTTTTTTCTCGCTTCTTTCCTTTTTACTATTTTTTCATAATTCCAATTTTACCCGCAGGGTAAGTCAAGTCACGTTGAAACGTCCTCCCAACAAGAAAGTGGATTTGTGGGAGAAGCATCTAAAACAGTAAAATTATTTTGCCTCATTATCCCTCATGCTTTTACATTTTTTAATCATTGATTCCTGTTTTGCAGAGCAAGGATCTCAAATCTCCCGAGATGAACACAGAAACTCTAATCTCAGCTACTAATGAAACACCCCAAACAGTAGAGGTTACAACTGAACAATTAAAAGGAACTAGTAATCGGGGAATTGCCAGTTCAGAAATCATGACAGAGGATGAGGAGGAGGAAGTGGTTGTTCAAAAACAACGGCAAGTTCCAGCTGAAACCCCAGTTGATGTGCCCACAAGTTCTGCGGATGTTCCTTCTCAAGGTGACGCAACTGCTACTAGTAACACTGTTAGTAGCAACAGACCACCTTTCGTGAAATCCATCTTCCCCTTCGTTGCATCGACTCCCAGTGTACCACAACAGCATGGTACACCTTGGTCAGCATCTAATTCGAACTGGCTCTCAAGACTTGGTTGGATGAATGTGTCTAAGACAACAGCTCCAACTCCTTCAATGTCAACACAGGTTGCTCCTCCAACGACGTCATTTCAATCCCAAACCGTGAAAGTCATGGGGAAGACCAAAAATAATACAAGTACCAACGTGGTAGCGCCGAAAGTGAGTAGTAATTTCGGTGGTGGAATTAAATCCTCTAAACCCGTGTCAAGCTCAAACTTTAGTCTTGGATCTAACCAGCGACCGCCAACTATATCAAGATTTAATAATAATCTGCCGGCAACCATAAAAACTAACTGTTCTAGTAAGTTAAGCTACCAATATTATGAAAACATTAATATTTTGTATGGTTATAGTGAAGTACCACTTGAATATGAGTTATTAATATGCACTTCCTCCTGCTACGATCCAGATTACAAATAGATTATATCTGTTCTGTTTACACAGGGAAGCACGTTTATATGATTAGGTAGATTATATATGTAAGATTATGTTATAACTGGTACTAATTGGACAAGCAATTTCGCACGTTTCAAGTTCCGATGTTGAGTTTGTCAATAAGTAGTCTTAATAAGCACATTTTTTTTCGGTGTTTATGCTATATAATTGGTGTTAATAAACGGGATCAAATTTTTATTTAGCTCTAGCTCAGTAAACACCCAAAATCGAATGATTTATTTCCGTGGTCTTCGAGATATGTTGAATTTGGTGTAGTCCGAGTTTAGATTTCATCCTTCAATTGCTATTTTCCATAAGCGTGGTTTATGCTGTTTGTGTTGGGAGTATTCTTGCCCATTAATCACCATTAGCACTTCAATTAGTCAACTGTTTATTTTACAATAATTCATTTTCACCTTATTCGACCCAGTTTCACCGCTTTCTCTATTGATTCAAACTCATGAATCCTGTTTTGTCTAAAATTCAAATGTTATTGTTCAGTGGATTGGTCTGCCTTCCCAGAGGCAACTTTGGATATGCCTGTAGAATTGTAGCTGCTCTTAGTGATTCCTACATTTAACTAATGTCTGGTTTTTAGATATTCGCCGAAAGTTTGGTGTGGCTTGGGTTGGACTCAAATTAGCTATTATTGAGTTCAAAAACTTATGGGAAATATGGGATGACACCTGTCAATCTCATCACTACGTTAGTTCCATTAACTCGTCCCGACCTTTAGGCAAAAGAAACGTGATTTGATGCGTCATCACGTTTAGTAGTTGTAGTCGACGTTTGAACACTACCTATACTTATCATGCTTTCATCAATGTAGGTTATCACTATTTGCATATTAAGGGAATAAAACACAACTTCAGCCTCGTCAAATATTCCTGTTTGTGCTTTGTTAATACGTCTTCAATGAGTAAAAGTTTGTGTGAAGTGGTTTTATTACTTTAACATTTCTTAAAAGCTGCACAGGAGACATTCTGTTAATTGTAATGAGTGGTATCGTCTTCCTTTTCATGAATGCTCAGTTTGCACTAAGTATATATCTGCCTTGTTCAATTGGCCTCATTTTATCATGCATCTAGTGTTAGTTTTACTTCCATTCATCTTTAGCGATTGCTGAGAAATCTTTCGGCGGAGGAGCAATAGTTCACAGAGCAAGCACTGCAATTCACGGCAATGCAACAACGACCACTGTTGGACGTTTAGGCAAAGCTGGTACTTCAATATTCTCCGCTAAAGATCAAGCGGAGCAGGAGAGGCGGGAACGGCTACTGGCAGAAATGGCTGAAAAGGAGGAGAGACAACGAGAGGCTCAGGAACGCAAAGCCTTGGAACACAAGGCTAAAGTAAAGGCTGCTAATGAGAGACGTGCTGCGGTGCGTGCCAATGCTGAAGCTCTTGCCAAGAAACAAGAGGCGGAGAAATTGAAGAAGGTGAGTAACTTATTTTTAATATTGTTTATGATAGTGCAGAAAAATACTTTTACGAATTTTAATCATGAGAAACAGCAAACAAGTTTAATAGATCATGAAATGGGAAGTCAGGGCATCAAGAGTATTTGAATTCTGAAGGCATTAGTTGTTCATCTCCTAAAGGATACCGTACTTTGTAATGTTCTAATTTCATGCATTGAATTCTAGATTCATGGGTGAGATCAGATCCGTATTATTCAGAGGTAATTGAACAGTTTATTTGATTCCTTTGTTTGATCATATCACAACTTATTTGTATATTGTTGCACTCAATACAAAGTAGATGAAACAAGCGACGATTTTTTAACATTGTTCTTTTATTTATTCATTTTGATTATGTTAAGTATACGATTTGGACAATGTAACGAAATTAGAATTAGGATTTCAGTCTTAAACGTCCTGGTCTTTGGGGCTGTCACTTTAATTTCTGAACTTGAGTTTGAAATTTGAAGGTAGTCTAACAGTTTGTTTAATGTCTATAAATGAGATAAGAAGACCCTCAGTTTTTTTAATCTTTTCGTGTAGCTTTAATGTTTTTCCTCTTATCCGTATCTCGACCGACGTGCCGACCATATTCTGAGTCGTTCCTTTTATGCTCACTACTTGATCAGAAAAGTGTCTGGAATTACTGACATACGTTGATGTGGGTTGGTTATATTACTTCGTCACATTTTTGGGGGAAACGTTTATGAAAAGTTAGTATTATTCTCTTGCAAAATTTCTTTTTCGCAGTGACGGCTAATTAGTTTGAGATGATTAAATCTTTTCAAGTTTAGCTTGAATGCTCCCTAATGGGGTAACGTTTTCGAAGCGGCTTCTGATGATTTCTCTTTTTCCCTAATTTCTAAGCCTGTTTAATTGGATATCTTTGTTTCTCGAATGGATAATCGTCCTGTATGTGTTACTAGACTAAAACATAGTCTTTACACAAGTTTTGGAAAATAATGTTGATATTGGAGAAAGCAAGCATTTGGGAGCTCATTGATTCAAAATAGTTGACTGCCTTAATTAGGGCGGTCATAGTATTCTTTCGATTATGATATGTACATGATATATTTTAGGTTGAAAGAGATTCAGACATTCCATATGCAAATGGAAAATGTAGCATGCAGAATATTCGTTAAAACTGAAGATGATCGCAAGTCTGTCTTTGAGCAGTGGTTGTACCTGTTATGAAGATGATTTAACAATAATCGTAAATGTGACCTTGGACTCGTTTGATTAAGCTGTTGCCTTCTCTAACTGACATTTGTCAAAATATTAACTAGTCTCTGTTTCGTATTCCTTTTAAGTTGCTTGCGGCAAAAGAAAAACCACCGCCTTTCAATCAACCAAAATCTGCCATTCAGCACAGCGCTGCTGCTCCTTCCACAAGTCAAGTGATGAAGCAGGCCTTTGGAACTAACTCGACGAATTTACCTGCTGCTACCACGTCTTCTCATACCACTGCCCATCATCCTTCTACTTCGACTACTTACATGAAAAACTTCGATTTTGTCAAAGTCCCTCCTCCTCCTCTACCGCAAGTCAATCATCTGAAAACTCACCCTCTGACCGCTTCTGAGTAAGTCGAATCTATTCGAAAATATTCGTATTTTAATGCTAGGGAGGAGGGAGTGGACTTTACTTATTTATTTGATCTGTTGAATTTGGGTTTCATCATAAATTGGTCTTCCAAGCATTGAGATTGATGTGGTAGTTACTGTCGTTTTGTCATTTTTGAACCGATCGCAAATTGAGATTTAAAATTCATTCGAGGTATAGCAATTTATAATGGTGAAGCATTTCATTTCTCTGTTTTCGAACTCTGAGACAAGGTTTCTAACCTATGATTCATTGAGGTATTCTGACATTAGATTAAGGGAAATAGCAGAATATCAAGTCAAATAAAATAAAAGGTTCTATCAAGGATACGAGCAAGGGATATATGGCTTACAGTACTACATTTACTGAGTAAGGAAAGCGTATTGTCAAATCTTGAGGTATCAGTCCTGAAACCAACGATTTTCATATAACGAAATTATTACTATTACTGCTTTGTCCATAAGGCCTTAAACATTTGAGAGTGATCCGTTCAGTTAAAGCTCAGCTCTAATGGCGCAGGTATTTGATTTTAAGATCGAAGGTTTGTATTTTCTCATTGTAGTAATCCTAGTTTACACTCATCTGGTGGTAGAAGAGGCTGTATATCCAGATTTACCAATTTCAAAAGATTGGGTGTGATCCCATCTCTGTATTTACAGAGCTATTCGTACCATTCGTCTTTTAGAGCGAAGAAATTTGTAAAATGATACAAGCCCATATGAATTTGCTTATATTGAGTGGAAAGCATCTAATCACGAGCAATTGTAAATGGCTAATTAAGGAGTTAAAAGAGGGCAGAAGTAGAAAGTGTAGTCAGGGAATCAGTAAGTCTTGCTTCATGTAAAATCTGGCCATATCCGGTGGTCAAATTTTGCTCAATTTGGTTTAGTTCACTGCATCATGTTCTAATGCTCGAAATTTCAAACTTCTATATATTTAGCGCCTAGATTCCTGACCTGTCTACAATGTTTAAAGCTCATTAACTATTTGATTAATCTGGATGGTCATCTCGGTACATTTATGACTTCCAAAAGCTAAGAGTAAATCTCGATGCATCAAGGAAATAAAACTTCGTCAATTATCTGAAGCGTCTTTATCCACTGTTTCAGGACTCCAATCTCCTATGATTTAACTGGCATCTTGGACGAATATACCTCCGATTCAGAAGACGAAAATCGGGCCAAAAAGAGACCTATTCCCTCTTGGGCACGATCTGGTTGGTTTATAAATTGGCAGCATTAATTCGCTAAGATGATGTACATCGAGACGTTTTATTTGTGGCTTTTAGACAGTCAATTCCTGATTGAAATGGTCTCTAAGGCGTATCGAGGGGAGCTACGCTGGCAAAACATTTTCCGACCGGCAGAGCTGGTTCACTTTGATGACGCAGATCTATTCCACGGTTACAAGTTCCGCACACGTAAACGTGGAAGTAGTGCAGTGTGGATCTCCCCATCCAAACAACCACACCAACAGCACTCTGTCGCAAGCAAATCCTCTCTCAAATCATCTACGGCAACCTAGTCACTATTTTGACCCGACAAGACATATATATATATTATCATCGCCCTCCATTCTCTGCCTTATCATAACACGACACTGCTGTCTATTTGTCTCGAATGTCTATTTCTCTCACTCAGTCTTATGCTTTATTTAGTTTGTGTGTTTATAATAAACTTGCTTGTTTAATGGGAAGATTTTACGTGTTTTGCTCGGTAGTTCGTTGTCTTGTGGTTGGAATAGTTGGTTGATATTTAATAGATAAGTGGATTTGTGCTGACTGTAAATCTAGCCAGATTATTCCAACTATATGGTACTGAAGAGTTGGAAGCAAGCCAAGTTTGCGGCCTCGCCCGCTAACATGCAGATCAACATGGAGGAAGATGTAAAGAGAGATAAACCCGACATTTACTCCATGCTGAGAGAGACAAAACGTCATTGTGACAAGGTGGTTGCTTCCTATTTTGTACCCTATATTGCTCGATCCATCTTTCATGCTCTCAAAGATCTTTATACCTATTAATTCTGTCATGATAGAAATATAATTATGTATTATTATTAAATATTTCTCCTTGACGAAATTAATGCTGCCCTTTATTAATGAAAGTAACGTTTATCCCTTAAATTGTTTGTGAACTAATATGAGTTACCTTATACCTGATTCGAGTTGAAGTTCATCGTGACCATGAGAGCTTTTGTTTTTCCTTCTGGTTGGGATATAGCCTTGTCTATAAGATTTTCTTTAATGAATACTTATTTAGACCACTAAGAGCTTTGTATTTCCACAGATGGATCGGCACCACCAATCAGTTTTTAAACCCGGACAATTACGGATGTATGCTTCCTCTTGCTATCGGAAGAATTTAAACTATTTTGTGAAAAGTAAGAATACTAAAATGTAAGTCTTCTTAACTGGAAATTGAAATGGAGCACAATTTTCGCCCAATCGGCTTCGAAGTTAAAGTTTAATCAAACAAGCTCAAATGTCGAGGTGCATAAAGCTCAATGTTACTGGTTGAATCCAGGAGACTGTGTGCTCCACAGTAAAGTGGCACAAGTCTTTGAGCTTTTCAGTAAACTAAGAGCTTAGCTGGACCGCGGTGCACAGGACAAACGTTATGGAATGAATGAGAAAGAAATGGGTTGAAATATGAATTGGGAATTGAAAGAAAATGGATCAAGTGTCAGTACTGAGCGAGTGGAACTCGGTCATGGTAAGCGGGGTTGAATTGAGGTATGATGAGGTGTTAACTAATTTCGTGTCTTATCAATAAAACATTAATTGACACTTAGGATACCAAGAGTTGTGGACCGGTACGTGGGCACTGTATTTAAAAAAATATGGCACTAATTGGGGCTAGAACTATGTAGACATCTTTTTTCAAAATCTAATATACTCAGACTTAAAGTGGAAGAGGCGGAAGAAATGTGACTCCCGGACTTTTATTAACATTAAGAAATATTCATTACTACTGAGCTGCTTTAATTGGCTGAAGATTGAGTCAATCACCACTGGGTTTCATATTCGATGTAGCAGAGCGTGATTATTCAGACAATGGACCAATCAATGAATTGCGTTTGACTTCGTCATGATTTGACCTAGAGATTTCTTCTGCATTGCGGTGCATGAAGTTTACATGCCAATAGCATGAAACTGGCTTTGCAGTTCCTGTGCACATAGAAAATAGGATTGTTTCACTATATAATAAGTCTCAAAACCTTTATTTTCAAATTCTAATTTTCCTCTCCTCGTAGATGGTATGTTGAAAGCTTTACGACATTTTGATTGAATGGAAGTATGTAAATGAATATCTGCCCAAGATGCGTATTTGAACGGAGTTCAATGGATCTGGGATTTATTCAGTATAGCGCCTTTAAACAATCATTCTCCAATTCACTTTGATGGAACAGTATCTGATCATTAAAACCGCAATATTTGTAAAACTGAACAATAGTTGATTAGATTCCGATCACTTTAAGAGGGATCACCACCGTAATTTAAGTTGAAGAATGTCATGATTAGATCAATCCTCTACCACAGCCTTTTCTAAGGAAATATTTATTCTCGATATTATGAACAGAATCCTATTTCTTCTCGGATATTGGGTTACTCGTGTCAGATTACTGTTTTATGCTCAGGATTCTTCACTGCTACATTCCTAGCAAAGTAGACGACTAATCAATCCGTCGTTTGATCACTTGCAACGATGGTAATGCTGTGTCTAGTTACCGTTATCCGGACAGAATTCAGAGAAAATGAGCTAATTCCGATAAAGGTATCAATGGGAGTTCACTTTGAATGAACTCTAGTGAGCACTGCTGCTACAAATGTCATCGCTTGTCTCATCTATCTGCTCTAGGCTGGAACAAGATAAAAGTAAGTCAAGATAACATGATCAACTGGTCAAAAAGGTCGGATTATTGTGAATCGATTCATAAAATGTGAACGTTAGGGTACATCAGCGAGTTATACTTCTTGTGAGAACATGTACTACTTTCATAGGTAAAAAAGTAAGATCCTGACTCTCTGACTTAATAACCTGCTTCTTCTTGTCTCTTCCCCTCTCTTTAATATCTTATTGGATTCGTTTGCTCTTCACTAATTCAGATGCATTTCTGCGTCTAAAACTTGTAAATAGAATTTTCCCCATTCTTAATAGTAATAATATGGATATCAGTTCACATCAAAGAAGTGAAATTGCATCGGTGATATTCACATTTGCTTTAGTCGAGCAATCACATCAAAACCATGTACTTTTAGATTTGATATCTTGACTACGTACTGGGGAATGAGGGAGGAATCGATATGATACACAAATAAATGGAGAAGAAAATGAAACAAGTTCCTGTTCTGTATTACTTTATCTACCCTACTTTAACCATTAACTCCGAGTCAGACAATGTGAAGAGTTCGTCTATATTGGTTGTGGAGGAAGTGTGAACAATTTCGAAACTGAAGAGGAATGTGAACAGACCTGTCTTCGTGGCGGAAAATGTTTGTGGATATGTTCTTGGCAATTTCAACAACGAATAGTTTGATCTAGTGAATGTAACCCTGTATTTTTCCCAAATATGCGCATGTTTAAAGAAAGTAACAGGTCCCATTAAGAACTAGGCGAATAGACATTGAGGAAAATAAAAAATCTATTTACGATAGAATCTATGTACAAAAGTACCCTCCTTCATTACTCTATTTCCAATATCACATCCCCTTCGGAGACTGTTTGGCCCTCTTTCATTCGTACGGATTTGACCTAAAATTGAGGTGAAATAACATATATCACAAGCACCATACTACTATTAAGAAATAAGTAAATGGCCACCAACATACCGTTCCGGGTTGTGGTGCATGAAGACAGTTACGCATTTTCATGGCTTCAAGAACACAAACCTCCTCTCCTTCAGCAATTGATTGTCCTGCAGTAACATTAATTGATGTAACTAAACCAGGAAGTGGGGCTCGAATGGTTATAAGACCACTGCCACCAGTGTAACTATGCAAGGGCCACGTCTTATCAGCAGCCTTCAGACTCTTAATCCCAATAGTGTTTAGAGCTTGGAGGGCTTTTTCTGATCTTATACGTAACCAGAAGGCCTCACCACGATATTGCAGACATACATCACCTACATGATTGCGTTCACAAAGTTGGAAAATGGGACCATTTGTTTCCGATTGGATGAGACTATCTGACAGGCGAAAGTTGTCCGGAATGCGAAGTGTTGAAGACGATGAAGGCAATTGGACTTCAAAATGACCATCTCGAGGAGTTACATTAATTTTTGTGATTTCATCTGGTGTTGTGGAAAATTTTGACTCGACTGCAATGTTTATTTTGATGGTTCGATCTGTAAGTTGCCTGGAATTTGAGAAGTTTCGAAGTAAGGCTTTAAGGTGAACAACAGCCCCAGTAGATATCATCAAATTAAGTTCATGTTGAGATAGTTTAGCTCCTTGGAATCCATTCGGATAGATGATATCCAAATGCCGAATAGTGTAACTACCGTATAAGAAACCGGGATCAAATAAAACATCTCTCAGTAGAGGTATATTGGTTTTAATTCCTCGGATAACAAAAATGTCAAGAGCCCGAGCCATTAATTTCAAAACCGCATCACGACTACAACCGTAAGCAATTAGTTTTGAGACAAGAGGATCATAAAAAATCGAGAGGTGTGAGCCTTCTGTTGCATCGGAGTCGCACCGAATTCCAGGCAGATTAGTTGGTTCCTTGTAAGTGGTCAATTGCCCAAGAGTGGGAGTACCTAGCGCCCGATGGGGGTCTTCAGCACAAATTCGACATTCCACGGCCCATCCACGACGAGGAATATCTTTTTCAGTTTGCTTATAGAGAAGAGGGTGACCTTTAGCAATTCGGAGCATCTGATGGACAATGTCGATTCCGGTAATACACTCTGTAACTGGATGCTCAACCTGAAGTCGAGTATTCATCTCCAGAAAGTAGAAATTTTGAGGATTTTCTGCATCCATAAGAAACTCTACAGTTCCCGCGGAGTCATAGCCAGCAGATTTTGCAAGTAACACCGCAACTTCGCAAATTTTCTCACAGAGGGAAGGAAAGGAGCTAAAAAGAGCACCTGGAGCCTCTTCAATTAACTTTTGATTTCTTCGTTGAATTGAGCAATCACGAGCGTGCAGGTGAAATGCATTTCCATGATGATCGCATAGGACCTAAATGTAGATTCACTTCATTAGCAGAAAGAAAATAATTATACCTGAATTTCAACATGTCTGGAAGATTGAAGAGCTCGCTCGAAAAGAACTCGATCATCACCGAAATTAGATTTTGCTTCCTGCCTAGACAAATTCAAAGCTCCTAGAAGTTCAGAGGAGTTGCGAACAATTCGCATTCCCTTTCCCCCTCCGCCTGCCGAAGCTTTGATCATGATTGGATAGCCTTCGATAATTAACAAAGTAGATTAACTGGCCACATACCGATATCATCAGCAATCTTGAGGGCTCCTGAAATGTCATCGATTTCTCCATCGTATCCAGGGACGCATTTTATCCCAGCTGAACTGGCGATTCGCTTGCCTTCAATCTTGTCGCCCAGTAAACGCATTGATTTTGCATTTGGACCGACGTATGCGACACCTATAGCAGAAAGACTCTCGGCAAATTTGAAGTTCTCTGAGAGAAAACCGTAACCTGGATGAACTGCATCGGCACCTGATTGCGCGACGGCGGACAAAATTGCATCTATATTGAGATAAGATTGTGTGGCAGGAGCAGGTCCAATACAGATGGACTCATCTGCTAATTGAACGAAAGGAGATGAACGGTCCGCTTCACTATAAACTGCTACGGTTTTGATGCCCAAACGCTGACAGGTGCGCATGATTCGACAGGCGACTTCGCCACGATTAGCAATGAGAACTTTTTGAAAACGCTAAATTTAAAGCCATGAAAATGAGCAATAGCCTACTGACTCCTCAGGATCATAACGGTCGTTCCAGTAAATATTTTTGAAATTCTTGCTCGATAAAATTCGACTTGCTATATGTAAGCGTCTACGGAGAATCTAAACAATTAAATTCAACTACCCTCAATTTTCTCACATTTTGTGAACATGACATAAGGCTAAACATCCAAAGCATTGGGGAAAATTATGACAACCACGAGGTGAGATATCCCGCAGAAAAAATTACGCCAATTACTGCCAGAGCATAAGGTCACAAATCCAGGAATCGAAATGTCTAAATTATAACTAAAATATGTACCCGCACATAGTAGTTATAATTAGTAAATTTAATTTAATTTGATGCACCTTTCTTATGCTGAAGCACAGTGTATTCTCTCGAGGAGTATGCTAAGGAAAGTAACTGAAATTAAGTGACTGCTCGATTAAACTTGGATGTAACATTGATGAATCATCAAAGCAAATATTTTAATAATTTCTGAATTTAACGACTATGGAAATAATCGCGTTAAAATCATTCGGTTTTGGTATACTTTTTAGGTCACTAGGAATTGACCAATCAAAGATTAACCTGTCAGTGTTTGTCAGTTTTAAAATTGTGGCTCTTCATTCCCTGTTTTTGGCGTAAGCTTTCAATTTAGAGATATTATTATATATTTGAATGGGTAATTAACTAAATTCGTTTTATTTTACTTTTTAGTTCAGACGTTTAAATGCCTCTTTTAGACGATGACAGAGTTCATCTGTTTATTATTCTCATTTTAATACCACTCCAGTTTTTCATATGGAATTATATTCACTCTACGCAGGCAGATGTTGAACCCTTTTTTAAACCGAATATATACTTCAAGTCAAACCCATTACATATTTTCGGTTATGCAAGGAAAATGACCGTAGAATTGTATCACAAAACAATCAACTTTTTGTATTCCATCGATGCAAGTTTCGATTAACCGATTTTTTATTCAGCATTTAGATTAAGAATATATTTTCTATTAGTTTACCAGTGCGATCTAAATCAAAGCCTGCACTGACTACCCAACCGCCAAAAATCATTGAACTTCATGAACGCAATCATGTTTTCTTTGGCGCAAATCAGAAAATTAGGGAAAAGCGTCCTTACAACCTTAAATTTTTCATCGGCCAAGTTGTTCGCCATCGACTTGGTTTCAAGGCTGTAGTAATTGGTTGGGATGAATTCGCTATTGCTCCTCCTTTGTGGATGGCCTTACATTATCCAAGACTTGAAAGAGAGTTGGTAGGAATTTTGATTTTTATTTCCTCTATATCATAATTATTAAATCTACTGAATTTAAACCGCTTTGTTAAAGTGTGTCAAAGAACCGAATTAGGTAGGAAGATTTAGAGCTGTTCGTTGCTTGTTCTTCATGGTAAGTCAAAGAAGTTTACAATTTTTAACCATGCAGATGTATCCAAAAACTTAGGAAATTAGTTTAGTTTTCTGGGAGGTTAGTAGCAGTAGAAATGATAGTCAGGAAGCTAAGATAGCCCAACCTCGCCTGAGCTTTAAAATCATTTGGCAAAGTGTTTTCTCAATTTAAAGTTAATAGGCTTATCATTTTTTCATATGAAAAATCTGGACGGCCCAGTTCCACTCGACTTCTCATCCATCCTTCTTCACCCTATTTTTTAGCATTCATTTGCTGGAAAAAAATCTATCTGTTGCTAGATCATCCTTGGGTTCTTTGTGATCTCATCTCGCTTTCGTTTGCCAAGTTCCAATAAAATCAAGAGTTCACAGCACTTAATTAATTAAAATATTTTGAAAAAGAAAGAAATGATTTAAGTCGAGCTCATGTTCTGAGTTCTTCATCCCATTTAGGCTTTAAATTTAAGTTTATTTAAAATATGTTAGGTTATTAAGTTCCGTTGGAATGCATAATCGTCAAAACTTTCGATTTATTCTTCCCTTAAGTTGCCTATTGATACATCTTATTTTTGTTCTTATAACTCATAGATCCTCTCCTGCGTTACTTATGGTTTCTTCTCCGCTTTCTAACTCCATTATACTGATTGCTAATATGTCCCACTTTATTCTGTTCATTAATTACGAGGCAGTGGTACTGATATATCTATTCAAGTCATCTCCTCTCTCTAACTTCATTTGTGCTGGCGATTGTAGACGCTTGTTAGGGCAGTAGCTTAACATCTTTTCTCTATCTTATACTGGCGATTTCTAAACTAAAATCTTTTTCTAGAAGAAGCCTATTATTTTGTCTGTTTTCAGTAAATGTTAGTTTTCCAGAAAGAGATTTACACTCAGGCTTTTGATAACTGCACCTTACGTAAATTAGTTATGATGTGAAGAAAAGCTTTAGCTGAAATCGCTTATGTTCGTATGAATGGGTAGTGATGCCTATTCTTTCCTCATTGCTTCTGTTATGTTATTTTTTTATGCTTGGTTACTTATTAGGAAGTGAGGCAACAGCCGAGCTACCGTCTATTGGCTGATTTCAAGGACACGCTCTATCAAATTGGACCAATCTACGCGCCAGAGGACGAATTAACCGCGTTGACCCCGGTTGAATTGAAATCTGCAGGCAGCAAACTCTATCCCCATGAACCCATTATTCATCACTCTACCATCTCCGAGTTCTTTGACTACTTTGATGGCACAAAGTTTTCACCCCGACCCTGGCTACGCCGTATATATCCTCAGGGATAATGATGGAACTTTACCGGCCGGCTGACTTTTTAATTTCCTTACCTCTCTCCTTCTCCTTGTTTTAAGTGCCTTCAAGCATATATATTCAATATATACTTCTCACATTGTCGATGTTTTCAGTTTGAGAATGTGACGATGGATTTTATCTATTGCTACTATGCTTGGCGACGTGTTTATAAATATAATCTTGGTAAATATTACTTTCATCATTATTTTAAAGTTAGTTTATTTCCTTGGAGATACAAGGATTCTCTAAACTGCACATTCCCAATTGTTTATTATAGGAAATTTGAATTTTGTTACATTTTTCATCTAATTGTTAGTAGAAGCCAGTGAAAAAATGTTCATCAATGTTCGCCTAGGATTAAATAAAATATTTTATATTTTTCCTGATTAAGAAAGTTACATTCTCTCATGTTTCTGTTGACAAACAGTTGATTATGAGATTTAGATTATCTATGACGTGGCAGTAACCGCTACGACACCGGCAAAAATTAAAGTCAAATGCCTTCTCTATAATTTATCGTGATATAAATCCCACTTCTGCCTGTTTGTTTCATTTATCGGAAAACATTTTTTGAATACAAAGCGGTATAGATCCTTGTTAAACGTATCAATCAGACCATTTGTGTACTTTATGTATCTTTTATCTTATTATAGAAGTGGTTTTGCAACGCTGATTTGTTTTTATCTAATAGTACAAATTCATAAATAGCCAGTTGAACGTCTTTATCAATTTAGTTTGTTTCATTGGCACTTTTACCGTGTATCTTTGCTTTGCTAAAAATTGCTGACACTGGAATCCCTGTAGATAAGTTTTCATTCGTATATACTACTCAAGTACGTCTAATTCTCACTGGAAAATACGTAAACAAATCAATTTAAGGGTCCCTGATGGCTATTATATTGGTATTCTTCTCATTTCAATACGTTTTTTCCAGATGTAATGATAAATATATTGTTTTTTACGAAAAATTAATTTTTATAAAGTAAGGAATTTCTCACAAAAACGACTCCAGATAACACTTCTTCTACCTAAGTCAAGTTTTTCCAGCATATGCAACCAGTCTCATGCATTACTGGAATAATCAAGCCACTTGCGTGAGTAAGGATAGTTCGCATTTGGTTGAGAAGCCGTCCCAATTAATAAATTATTAGTTTAGAAAATATGTATCAGTATGAATCAATTGAGCGTTGCCATTTACCCCAATTCACACGAAGAATGGCTGCTACTTAATGACCCACGCTAGCGTTTTTATTACGGGAGATTCTAGCAGCCTAATACAGACCAATAGTATTATATGACTTGTCCAAAAACCGGTTGTCTTTGTCATATCAAGTTATGTTTTATTGCTCTTAGGATTACAATAGATTGAGAAAAAAAACTGGAATATTTCCACAAAATCTTATTTTTGAGGAGTTAGAAAGAGTTGTTGGCCAATAGTCTTAGCCTCTTAGCTCCAAAAAAATGGTTACCATGAAAGAATCCACAACTTTCTGATCTGCAGTGGCAAATGACTTCGATTCTCCCACCAAACAGTATATTCCAGAATGTTTCATTTTCCCCGACGCACAGTTTTGCCTTTACGAAATAGCCAACCAGCAAGTGCCATTCACCTGCCTTCTCATTGGTCTAAAACTAGAAGTCATCGAGCTTGCGTATGACTTTCGCGATAAATCGTCCACGGTACATTGCGGCGACCTCAAATTTATCTTGGAGCGCATTGAGAAGCCAGAATTAGAACATACCAAATGGCTTTTGGCCAGCACCGCAACAAGCTACTGAATGCAGGCCCTGAAGAACCATAACCACGAGAGATACTATAGAGCTGGAACGTCCTAAAACTGACACCGATGATTTATCCTTCACAACAGTCACCCTAGAAACGGAATTTGATGCAGAGCAGTTCCGATCAGATGACCGAGAACTCTCTAAAGAATTTTTATTTATTGCTGGAGATTCCGTCTCTGAATGAGGAGAGTAGAAACGGTGCCCACACAAGCAAGTACCTGTCACCCACAAGAGACGAGCCCTGCAAAAGAGGAACACACAGAAACTTGAAATAACAAACCCTCCAAAACTGCTTTAACCGAAAATACAATATCAACAACGAAATCTATTAGGCAACCCCAACACCATACTACTTCGCTGCACTTTGCCGATTAACCAATTCCAGGTATCTAAAAAAATCAAACTGGCTTAACACGAAGGGCAGATATCACCGCCCCCTAAAACAGTCAAATCGTCAAGAACGATTCAATAAAAGCTCTCAGTGTCTCAATAAACATTGCAGATGACCGGCATCTTCCAAACCTCTAGATTGCTCTGCATCAGTACGCTGTCAAAATGTGGCAAGGTGCATAAGTCCTAAGACATGCATCAAGACGAATACAGCTACCAACTCGGAGATAGGCCAACTAAAAAACTACCTACCATCCTCAAATTCGCAAGTTTTCCATTCTCCATTAATTACTTCACTTTAAAACTACCCCTTTGTATTTTTAGTTTCCTTTTCATATGTGTTTTGCTATATTTTCCTCCTGTTATGCAATCTTCCCATATAAGCTTCCTTTTTCTTTAACTTATTCCTGCAAAATTCTGAGGAGAGCGGCATATTCAGCTTGAACAGGATAAGCATATTTGATCCAATTCACAGCCAGAGATCAATTTCGCTTTTGTATATCTAAAGACTGGAAGGAGACTGAAAGATTCCCCAAAAATACCTTGACATTTTTTAGCAATACTAATTTAATTCGTTTTGACGAGAAATCATGTTTACCTTTGTGCGTTAACGTGGGCTGTTTTCAAACGTTTCAGTTGGAAAATATTAATAATCTATTTGTACTTGCCTTTTCGCAATAACCCAGTTTTTGCCTGCAAAATCTAGTGATATGTCGATTATGAGACTTGTGGTGCTAGATTCTCACGATCCGTCCATTCGCTTCTACCTTTTTCCTTCGATCTGTTTTCGTTAGCATGATGGCACTAGTTATAACAGCTTCCAGTTACGGCTGATGCAAAAGGCCATCAAAAACAATGGACAACCAAAGTTTTAAATTAAAAAGGCAAGAGTCGAGAATAAGCCAAATTACATTGAGCATTGTATTGGTCATTAGAATTTACCGCTCCCAAATTAGGTACTTCCTTCAATAATCACGTTATTCAAAGTGTGTAGATTTGAAACTCATCTCGGCAATGCTACTACTTCAGCCAGATGTATTCATTCTTATTGGCCAGATGTGCACTATTCGTAATGTGATTGGTTTATAAGACTTGGCCAATTACGAGCGCATTATTGCACCGGTTTAATTGTGATTGGAGTCATTACGTGGCAGAAAATTCTAGCTACAGAATCAGTAAAGACGCACAGATTGAAATCGTTGTATATTGTAAAACAGTTACTCACCTTGAGTCAGTGAATATGGAAGAACGTCTTCATTAATTTTGTTCTAAAATAAGATTCTGGTGGCAAACTAAAGCTCCACAGAGAACTTGTGAAAATTTCATTTTTTTTAATCCATGACAAACTCATAATTTAAGCTGGGATTCAATAACATCAGTTTTAATGCTAATGAACTTACATTGGTATTGTAATTTCCATTTCTGTCCACACTTCACGTCTGCATTGAACGTACCGACAACAAAGGCCATAGCTGTAGTGTTTGTACATTGTATGGGGATAATCAACTCCCACAGGTTGTCACTAGTCATCCATCAGCCCTATCAACACTCGGATGCACATAGCTCCTGACAGCTTGACAGTTATTTGGAGCTAAAGTTATTAGTCCGGTAATGTATTGATTTCCAAGCCTCAATAATATTAAGACAACCTGTATTCCCATGTGAAGCCTTTGTTTAGTTAATAAAGTGTCTTTAGTTAACAGCATTGTCTCATCCCTCTCTCTCTGAGGCAATTGTAGTATAGCGATGGGCAGATATATCAAAGCGACAGAAAATAGACTTTTTAGCATTGCAATAGCATAGAAGAAGCTTACTAACAAAAGTCACCTTTGATAGTAATTCCTTGAAATCAGACTGAATTCAACGTTCATAACCTGCAGATGATTAAATCTTGTAATGTTGTTCAGTTTTGCTATGCACTTTAAGATTGGGTTCTTAACATCATATTGACTTTAAACAAATATCACGTTACATGTTCGTAAACCGACTGGGGTGGCATCTAAAGAATAAGTCAATTCATTTAAATAAAATTGTGCCTTTACACCGTCAGTCATGTCTTAGCATGGCAAACTGTTGCTGTAGGTCGCTATGTGCGTGACATGATCACCTGAGGGAAATGCTGTGGTTGAGGTTAGCAGGCGTCTTGCCGTTTCGCGCTTAGTTGATTACACCGTCTAGCACAAGCCAAGCAACCCGATTTATAGATTTGTTTTTAATATGGGGTTTCAATTAACAAGTAGATTAACAGAAAACATTAACCGGAGAATGTAATGCTTAAATCAATGACATTGAGCACAGAAAAGTCCATTTTTTTGTACTTAACATTTTAAAACACCATTAGATAAGGGCAATAACCAATACAGGTGCCACAAATTAATGCTTGATCTGCTTCTTCTGGGATTCATCTGGTAAATGATCTAGCAAATATTTAAAATAAATATCGTAATACATAGAAAGTGTTAAATAGCTTTTCATATTCGTACAGTAACTCAGCTTATATCATGCAGTGTTCAGGATGACCAGGGAATAGGGCGTTTCATTTCAACAGAGAAATGAATAGGCGCACATCCAACGAAAGGGCGTTCAAAAAAACATTTCCCTAATGTACAACATCGAAGAAAAAATTACTTACGAAACAATTTTTCAATTCTAAAAGATTCCCTTCTGTGTAATAAATTAATTTGTCATGTGATATCCAAGTTAAAAAGCAACTTCGATTAAGTTTTTTCTAATGATACTAGCTCAATAGTCACCCTTACAAAAAACACAAAGTAAGCAATTGGATGTAGACGATATTAAAAAATGTTATTTGTACAACTATTTTTCAATACTTATCGTCTGTAATCTCTAGACCGGTAGGAGCGACCGTTAGAGTATCTGTCTCTTGAATGCCTTGAATGAGAACTGTGTCGAGAAGAGAAGGCATCACCTCGATAAACTGTCCGATTACGTGGTGGAGAAACATCCTGTTGACGTCTGGAATTTCTTGGAGGAGAACGATCTGGAGCATGACGTGGAGGTGATACAGATGGGGATCTACTGCGGTCTACCGACGGACGTTTTGCTGAAATAAAAGGCATCTCAGATGACCGTCCTCGTGGAAGACTCCTCACACGATCAGACGGTGACCTAGCACGTGATCTTAAAGAGTCCATAGGAGATCGTTTTATCATTACAGGACTCCTAGAACGTCCAGATAATGGTTGGTGATCTGAAGATTTTGAGGCCTTCTGAAGAGCCATGATTTTCTTCATTACCTCAGGACCACAACCATTTTCACGAACATAATCCCGCACTGAGGTGAATTCTCCATTTCCAATACGAGTAGGCATTTGACTGTCATCTTGCCGACCAACTCGAGTTAAACCAACAGTAGGAACTTTATACTTCTCAACATGGTCAACTCGAATAATACGACCAGCGACCCTAATCCCATTGAGATTATCTGTAGCTAAAACTGTGCTTTTCTGATTTTCATAACAGACGAAAGCGAAACCCTTAGATCGTCCGGTATCCCTATCACGAACGAGATTAACATTTGCGATTTCACCGTACTGAGAGAATACGCAAATAATATCCCCTTCCGTTAGTTCATAATCCAGACCACCAATAAAAATCCATGCAGAATCCTTGTATTGCCTGTGCCAGCTGCTTTCTGTTCCTGTATAGCCGAGACGAAGCTCGCGTTCATTCATAGCATTCTGGTTTTTAGTCTGTGTAATTGGATTCATGATGACCTATAAAAGAAACGAATTTAGTAAACTGTAATTTAATAAAGACAACGTAGCAAAACAACATGATTATATATATTACTAATCAAACAATGATTTACAATGCACAAAAATAAGAAAAGTTAACTCTAACCCGAGAGCAGCAAAAACAAATTACGTGCCTTTTGGGAGATGTATATAACAATCAATTTGGTTATAACCTAAATAATTAAATAACATTAATCATTTTATAAATCTCTATTAAAATTTAATTCATATAATAAATACATAATTATATTATTAAATCCAGCAATTAGCTTAAGCAAATCGAACAATCATTCTTGAAATAGACAGGAAGACTAGGAGAGTGTAATATGAAATTAAAATTCAAATAAGGGAATACTGTAATCTGAGTAATAATAAACCTTTCACATCTTCTAAAATAGTGAAAATCAAACATTTATTTTGCATTTAAGAGGAAGAATTAACATCACTTTTGGCAATGAACATCATGTTAATGTATTGTAATGCAATAATATGAGTTTTTTTGAGCTACTGAAATTTCTACATCTCTTTACGCAACTATGCTTCCTATGTGGTTCGGCAAGCATAAACGTGAATTTATAATAAAATTAACATTGGCTAATTCCTTGTGCATACCATGAATATTATATCAAAATTAAGCTTAATGAAGTTTATTTGCAATCTAGTATGAATCTGAAAGTTTATTCATTTTAATATTTGGTATGTTATGGTGGTTCTGTAAAACTATTGGACGTTTAACATTGTTATTTTATTAGACACGGCAGTTATTTTATTCGAAATTATAAACTTTTTTAATCTGCTCTCCTCTGCAGGATACCGTAATCGACTCTCAAATTCCCAAAGATATTGCACTAGCTACAACTACGATCCAACAACACCACAATAGAAAACGACCCAGACTTCATTATCAAAAAAAGACTCATGTTTTCGTATAGACAAATCGATTTATATTATCGTAATGTAAGTAAATTCGTTTGAATAAAAGTGAATTAAAAGAAGCAGGAATTGAAAGCTGTAAAATAAAGAACCTTACATATAATAATCATTTTGGGAAAAATATTATTTTCTTGTATGTACCTTAAGCCAAATAGTGCTTTTCTATAGTATATTTTGCCAAATGACTTATAATTAGGTTCAATTAGAGGTATGCGATTCCTACACTTATTTTTTTTTTAACTCCAATTTTCGAAATCAAGTAAGCCCCATAAATTAACATTAACCACTGAAATATAATAATATACTTTGATGGATCTTGAAAAGTAGAACCCACTGAGAGAGATACCCGTTAAATATAATCAAACGATCATCTACTTGTTTTCTTTGGGAATAATATACTTAAAATTTACCTGCATGTTCACTTGAACATCGGAAGTATATAGATTTATAAATAATTCAATAACCAATAGATATTTGAGCATTTCATTACATGATGAAAAATTCTAGAAGTTTTCCTTTTTAAATATAAATATCTGCATTTAAAACAAAGGTTTTTAAGTATCCGAAAAATAGCTTTTATGTTGTTTCGGCGCCTTCTTTTTATATAGCCAAAAACAAACACTAGGTAGCCAGTGAGGAATTACTTGAACTAACCAATTTTACTTTTTATGTAAATCTTAGATATAGAACTGCTTGTTAAAATAGACCAAAATAGATCAAGATCTTGAATATAACAAATGAGGAATCTGAATTATTTCGGAGACCATTTCTGCTTAATCGTAATGAAACTAAATATTCATCAGGCACTTTGAGCAGAACTGTGCATTCATTCATTATCATTATCATAAACGGTTTTGTTTTTTTTTTACCGCATGGATATGTCACTTTACTTATGACGTGACTGCATAAGGGAATGCTAGTCATCTTTCCAGGTTCTAGCCATTAGATGTTCTGTAAACAATGTTTCTAACAGTCAACACTAGAATAAATGGATGGAGATCGTGAAGACAATGGTGACATGCCATATTTACTGACAGAATTATTGGATATTGGAGGCGAAAGTGCAGATTTATTGTGATGGAGAAAACTGGGCGATATTTAAAATTACAATTTGGGTACAGATAATTATATGGATGATATAAGCGCTTATGTGTTAAGACATAATAGGTATATAAATAATGATATGAGATACGGCAGCCCAAAAGCATAACCCAAGGATCACAGAGGAGGATTAAACACTCCAAATATGAGTGCATATCTTGATGACAGAATAGTTCTGGGATCATAAGAGATAGATAACCAATTCGTATAGAAATAACCAAACTGAGAAAAGGGATTCAAGAATTAAAAATTACTTATGTTTAGCCAGATTTCTACTGTCACACTCCAAATTCGAAGCCGCAAAGTATCAGTAAATGTCTCAAATTTGTTAATTGGATTGATCAAGAATACTGACAGTGACGAAATTTTGTGTAGATACTGATATAACTTACCATTCTGCAAGGTATCCATTAAGATGTACTATAAATACATTTTTTCAGATCCAGAAGGAAGAAAATAAAAGCCCTAGAACTCAAAAGTCTTTTTATTATTTAGAAAATATGCTAACACATGTTCGTTTTGTGGTTTGGCAAACTAACGGCTATGGTAGCCGCTAGATTGTATTCCAAGCGATAACGTGGAAACTCAATAATCAATGATGTGGAGGAGAAATAAATTTTGTAAACTTCGTTTTGGTCTTCCAATAGTTCTCCTAGCAGAAGACTTCTTTGTCTTTCTTATAATCTTTTGAGGTTAGAGTGACAAAATTGCGGGAATTAGCAAATTACATTTTGCAAAAAAGTAGAACACAAAGAGTTGTGTGGGCCAAAGAGTAATGAATAGACAAATAGGTGAATTCGTGCAAGCACGAGAGATGAGATGAGAGGGAAGCGTGAGTCGGCGATTGTGTGTTTGTGGAATTACAAAGGCAGTTTCACGCACTTGGGCAAGGAAGTGCGTGAGGATATGAGTACGAGTGTGCTTTTAATGAGAATAGATGGTTATAGAAAAGTGTGAATCGATAAACACTTTTAGACATGACTGATAGGGGGAATGCGCCACAGGAGCATAAAGACGTCACTGCGCCTTCGTGGACGGAAAACCGAAGTATTTTCGTAGAGCACACGAATAAGGAGCAACTTTGGAAATACACAGGAGTCATTCTTTAAATCTATATCATACAGATAGACATCATCAATAGGTATTTCCTAGTCAGAAGGTAATAGGGTGAAAATCTACATTATCATTATCATAATTATGCTTGAGAAAGTCTCATTGTCTCACAAGTCTACATTTTCTCCCAGAAAATTTCTTGGTAGTCAACTAACCACCAAGGGCAATAAGGAGGAGAGGAAATACGATAAACGATGATTCATCGGAAAATTTGCAATCATCAGTTACTAACGTTTGCACAAGTAACCGTGGAAATTCGGAACATTTCTACAAAATTTTCAGTTTTTAAATTGGGGTGAAAATGTTACCTGTGTCAAGTTTAAATTGAAAATCAAGAGGCTTTAGTTACTAATCGACATTCGTTTAAGCGAAATAAACAGGCTACATGTAATCATATTGTGAAACTGTGTAGTCAAAATAAGGAAATACGGTCAAAGAAAAGAGCAGATTTTGAATTCAAATGCCTCATGCCTCAAGGGAATTTATAATATTCAAATATCACAAACCTTAGGCAGATTAGCTTGAGGATGACATACTATGTGCAACTGATGGGAAAATTCAATTTTGACACGAAGCGGACAAAGAACGTTTGTTTTTTATATTGTTCCTTTGTGTTCTGTTCAATGACAGTTCGTATTAAATACAATCAATCTAACTCAAGTGGCTTTTTTTTATTTTCGGAGCGTTTACGGTGACAGAATCCTGCGGTGGACTCCAAATACCCCAAGCTTTGTGTTCCAACTTTACTTTTCTACCGCTCTTTCAATATTCTGTAGTAATTTCTAAAATCTCGTTACAATTCATAATGCAACCGGAAAATTGGGGAAATGCTCTTAAAATCTAAAAGCTAACAAATCGAAGAGTTGGACAAGAAAAGCGCAAAGAATATATTTAAAGAAGAGATATTAAAATGCATCTTTAATTGAATGACGACCTTTCTTAATCTTCATAATAGACAATCTGAATTTTGATACAATAACTTAAACATAAAGCCTCACCGAATTTTGAAATGTGAGATCGTATGCATAGGCTCTTCTAATTAAAGGAGGTTCTGCCGGCTCTGAAGGTAGCTAAAGCTTAAAATTAAACTAATGCAGGGAGAGAAGGAAATATATTACTCCTGGGTGGGGTTTGGCAGCTGATTCTAAGTGAATATTTAGTTTTCATATTGCATTTTGCCTGAGATCTTTGTGTTTAATTGCTAAGGCTGGAATATTCCCGCATCCAGAAACCGTGAATCATCGAAACCGCTGTTTATTTCGATACCGATTGCAAAAAAATACAAATCCAAAAGCACGATTTTTATCAATTAGTTCAAAATTATCAAATAGATATGAATTTTAAAGAATAACATTCATAATATTCATATGACCCAGGTAATTCCCCATTGGTAAGTTTATCGAGAGTTGAGGACAAATGTCGATATTTACAATTGATTCCAGGGGCTAACATTTTAACGATAATGACAATCAGCATTTATTATTCCTCTCCGCAGATTCGAATTTGATTGATCAAATGTAAATGCCGATAGAAGGACAAGAGCCAAAAGGGGTTATTCATGTACCTCAAATCTGCTCACTCATTTTTAACCGCTTTAGATTCCGCTCTGTGTCGATTCATCGTATGTCGTAGTCACACTAGGAATGATTGGGCTAAGATTAGTCGCGGTGATTTTCTTTCGACCGTTCGTATCCGTCCTCGGTTTGTCGCAGTCCAAATGGCTCTGGATGAGTCACCTTACTAAAATCTAATTGAATAATTTCACAGTTTTGGCTGTATTACTCACCTTTGCCCGACTTTCTTGATATTTTTGGCTTGTCTTAATTTCAGCTATTTTCTGTATCGGAGCTTGCATGTTCCTTCTTACTGCGTTTTAACTCCTTTGGTGGTACAATAAATATTGAAAATTCGTCTATGTTCACCGGTAGCGCAGTGATTATTGGGCGTATCCGGTCACGAAGTGGATGCTCACAGGTGCACATTTAGTGATGTGAATGGCCAACGGCAGTGGGTACCGAGTTCTTATTAGTAAATGGAGTGGTAGAATGCGAGTTTCTAGTGAGAGCTGATCCAAAATACCCTCACCCTGCTCAAAATAAAATGGTATACGTAATTCCATTAAGCAGTAACGTAATGTCATGAAAATAACATGAGTACAGTTTAATTTTATTCTTGTTTTTCGTTTTTGTGTAAAAATACCACTCAAAGTTACGTTCTTCGATGTAAAAAAAGTATAAACAGTTTGACAGGATGTGGAATTCAGTCACAATCGCACCAAGAGTCAAGTTCGGTGTATGCAAATTAATGAAGTATACCAAATTCCGGTAAATATATAAAGAATGCGATGGAAATGGAACAAAATTATGCAAAATTGTTACCAAGACAAGAACAAATTCAATGAATACATATTTCATTTCACTGGGATTTTATTATGCAAAAAATGAACAACGCTATGGAAAGCGTTCAGAGCACCTGAATTTGGTTACGTACAGAAGAAAATTTTATTTTAGAGGAGAAATGCAAAATCCTTTTCCAAACAATAATAAATATGTATATTTTTTCAATGCAAAGGTTCAGGTCTAAAGATGGGATTGGCACTGTCACTCAATCTTTTCAAGTTAATCTACTCTTCCTGCTCTCAGGCGAATCGGAGCTAGAATTTTGAGAAAACGGAATTAAGAAAACACAAACAAATACAGACCTTTGCTCTCGAAAGTCGGTAACTATTTTAACCTTCACCCAATCACCTTCAAAATCTAAATTCCAACTATCGAATACCTCAATTTAAAGAAGAACCTAAAGACAAAGAAACAGATTTCGCAAATCTTAATTCCAAGGCCAAAATCTTCACATTTCGCTATGCATAACCCATTGTGCAAATATTATATAATCAAATAGACTGAATAAAGTCACAAAATCTACCCCTTGTGGGGGTAGATGTTCAAAATGTTCGACTAAATACAGGCTTAGTCACAATGACCTGTTTTCCCGTTAAGGAGACCATGTTCCAAATTCGGTATATGCAAATTAACTCGGCAGTCCCGTTTTAAAAGTTTTGCAAATTGGAAATATATTGCTATAACTTCCTGAAGGCTTGATGACGTGATTGTAAAGACCTTTAAAACACTCATACCGACTATCTCTCCCCTGTCCCAACTGTCACTTAATCATTTTTTTACAAAAATTAACTCAACTCACTGTATCTCTCAATTACCATCTATTTCTTTCCGTATATTCACGGATTTTGGAATTCGTTATTTCACTTCGAAAATGAATCCAAATTTTAAAAAGTGATATTACCTTTGGATAGCAGGGTCACAATTAACAACTTCACCCAGTCAAAGTATATTCCATTTGCCTCCTCTGGGTGTATATGTACTTACAGATTACCACAATCTCCTTTTAAATGAAACTAAAAGAATAAAGAAATGTAGGAAAATTGTGTAAATGTATTAACTATTTCCATTACTTTGAGTTGAGGGTAATTTTCATGCAATCCTAATACTATCATCTCCCCTGTTATTGGGAAAAAGATACGTAGTGAACTGTGTAAATATTATTGAGTCTTTATCCTTTAAAAAGTTCCAAAGCCCACTATGGAAAGTATTCACAACACTAGACTTGGGTAGGGGGAAGATATCCTGGAGCGGCTCTTATGAGAAATTCGATTTACCATCCCCTCGTTGATCAGAATCAACCAGTGCCACTGGTCATCCATGTTATTTGGTGTTTACCGAAGAGCATCGACCTCGCGACCTCTGACCCAACAGACGCGCACCTTGATCACCGTTTCTGTTACTTTGAGTTCTAGTCAACCGTTTATATTGCCCAAATGTCACTATCTTTCCTTATATAAGCGTTTATTCTTTCGATTCTTTCCAGTACAACTCCTCAAGTCTAAACTATGCCTTACTTCCATCTTCGCCCGTAGTGAGGATTGTCTGAGGTTAAATGGCAGTAGCTATATGGTTACAAATATTAACCCTCTTCAATAGGTTTAATTTTCAAAAGACTACTAGTCTAAAGCTCTAAGAGCCACTTAACTGCCCCTACCACTACTTATCCAGCGATTGCTAAAGACATTTATTGCCTCATTAAACCTAGACAACCGCCACCAGACCGAAGCAGTCTTCAAACGGTGTGTATATTCTTGCCGAAATCTTCATTCACCACCCAGTAATTGGAGATACAAATGACCTCCAGAATTCAGGCGCACGTACGCACGCGTAAATCACACGCAAGCCCGACAGCTGTTTAACGTTTAATGAGTCAGTCCCAAGTCTAGCCAATCGCCTCCGTGCTAATTTCTGATTGGTTGCGGACCGTTTGTGGCGGACAAGGTCTCCGGAGAGCCGCTTAACCGTAGGCCACTACCTGTGAGAGAGTCTGTCCATCTGAAATCTGTAAGTCATCGCGTGTTTCTTGCAGTTCTGACAGATTTTGCACAAATTTTAACTTTGCTTACATAATTTATGTTTTTAAATGGTTTTATACATCTATGGTTGAGTATTTAATGAGTCGTCAGCGTATTATACTTATTTTTTCAATCATTTTCCAGTATACTTAATCAAATTACTTTTTTGTTTTGTCATTGAGTCATTCGTGGGCAGCTATATCTCCCTTAGCAAATGGAATTCGATGATTTTTTAAATAATTATCCGAAATATCTGGTATCTGTTGTGGTAATTTAGATATTTCTCTTAGAGGTCATGAAATCAAGGCTGTTAATTTTATACCAGAAAGATTTTGGGCTGTCATACCTCTCTCCAGTATGAACACTGAAAAGCACCTTCTACCAGCAAGTTTGAGGTGTATTACCGATATTGAATTGAGGCTAGTTAAAATTATTTGTGTTAACTGAAAAGCTAGATACTTTCTACCATCCTGACAACTCCGCAACTCTAAGCTAAATCTTGTAGTATTTGTTAATTATTCTGCTATCTAACAAACGTGAATTAATTTGTGGAATTTGGGATTAAGAAATCCAAACAAATTCAAATCTTTTCCCTTGAAAACCGACATCAAGGGCAATAGCTAGGCAATTAGGATCAAAGCTAGGCTCCAGCCGGATAGAATATGAAAAGACATCGTCATCTATGTGGAAGTGCCTGATTTCAAGACAGGAGTTATTTACTTACTCTTTCCCATGCCCTTAGTAAATGCTATATAGAGATCTACATGCAACTTATTCAAACCTTATCTTCACTTGGACCGGAAAAACTGGTTTGTATGAACTCTCTAGTCTTGCGTGTTCATGTTGCATCAGTTAGGAAAGCGTCGTTGGGCTTCTAATGCTTGGAATAACCGTCCAAAGTGAATTTACGATTGTCTGCAGAATATGCAGAGTGGAAACCATCCACTTATAAAGATAACATCATAAAAATGCTGAAACCTTTCAGTTACATTCATGCTACCTTTCTGCCAAAATAACACAAGCATTTATAAGTGATATACCAAGGATGGCCGCATAGATATTACATTACTTCGTGGATAGGTCTTGATTCCACACTCTTCACACCCTTTCCTGGTCTAAGATATCTCAATGTATCGATGCATCGGTTATTTGTTGTACATGCTGAGTCAGCTTCGCAAATATATGGGAACGTGGACAGTATGGTACCCCCGGGTACTGTCAACAATAACTGTTGGGCCCGTCAAAGGAAAGCGTCTTCCTGCGCTTATCTTAGGAAGAGGGGAAGCGTCCACATACCCCCCGCAGAACAGTAGTAACTAATGCGGTTGGTTGTCCCAGTCATCAGAAGTGTGATTGATAAGTCCCGAACTTCTTTTGTCTGATTTGACAGGCGAGCACATTTCTGTATAACCTTTAGCAATTTCCCACAAAAGGATATACATGAAAGGGTGTTGGCATGCCCATGAAATTAGCCATATAACAGCGATAATTACTTCTTCATTTTCATATGCTATACAGCATTTGAAAATGGCTGCTGAAAAATCCAGACATTTGGAAAGTTTGGAATCAGGCGGATTTTAGCGGTATGATAGAAACGCAAGTCTGGATGATGAATATTTTTTTTCATTTCTTTGACTGCTTCCAAAATAGACTCTTACTTCTACCGAACTGTTTATTGTTGTCAGTACAAGGCTGTTTTCAATATGTGTCTAAATGAACATCTTTCCAGTTCCGTTAATTATTCAGAATATAATGACGTATACTTCTTGCCAATGAATTTCTTTCCCATTCAGGCTCTTTTAAACCATTTTATTCAAGTAAGTCTTAATTCACTTTCCGAAGGTTCAAATGTTCCTGAATTTACCTTTAGCCTGGAGTTTCTCTAACTACACGAAAGTTGGTTCATCTGCAGCAAATTCGATAATTTATTCTTAATAAAAGATCTTTATCGTAGTCCTTTATCTGCTCCAGTTCTCAAGAACTGTCGAATTATTGCTTTCTATAGAATTTCACTTTGGGGTCACATTTTTATTTAATTATCTGTTTGTTCAATGTGTTTTTTTGATTATTTTTATATGGTCTCAGTGCATATTTTCGCACACCTGTATTCAGTCAGGACTTCAACAGGACAGGTTGTTTGAGTCTTGACCTGATCTCACATTGGGCGTACCGTTACTATGTTAGTCAGCGGCAGTGACCAAAACGATAAAAACATGGAAATTATGGCGCTTTATTGAATCGGGGTTAGGGAATAAGAAATTCAGAAAAAAATCAGTGAACTCTGCTGTGTTAAAATTATGTAAGCTAGCTATTTTGAATGTCTGAAAAGTTTCACTAGTTTATTTTAATTAACAGCTCTGTAACTTAAAGATGGGAACGGAAATTCTGGTACATGCTCCCTTCTACAATCAGATGAATTTAAACTGGGTCATGAAATGCGAGATTAAAAAAATACAAATGAAAACCAACATTTACTGTGATTTTCATTAACCTGCTTTGAAATCTAGGCTCCGACAAAACGCTCTCGACATATCAAGAAATTATTTTTTTTCAGAGCAAAGATGCCATAGACGGAGCTGGAGCTATGTAGAAATCCTGGTTTCATGACCGAAATTCTTCAATCTACCTTTCTTCAACATCTCTTAGATTGAAAGCCACGAACAATCTCTCCAAATTATACTTTTGGTACGATATTTCTTTCAAAGAGAAAATTTCAACAAATAGGATGTATAGAGAAGGTCAAATTTTACCAGAGTGGTGGATTTTATATTTGATTGTGGTTTCAATGAAGCGACTGGCAAGATCTCATCTAAATAAGTGATAAATTCAGCACTTTCTCTGCAATTTTCAGGAAAATCTACTTAAATACGCCGTTAAGTAACTACACATTGAACGGCAGATGGCTCCATCTTTTAGCCATATGGAGTAAAATGGCACATATGGGGGGAGTAATTTTGTTATTTGTAAATAGAGTCAGTAGGTACAGATCTCTGATGCTTTTCGAAACCTATTTCCATCTCTAATATGCACTCGTTTCCTTTTTTGTTTATAATTTAGTACCTACTCCCTGATTATAGAATATTATGGAGGTCTTGGTTTTAAAATATTGTGTAAAATTTGTCATTAATACGTAGATTAATTTGGTGTAAAAAGATCGTATATGTTATCAGAATAATCTAACCTTATTGAACCCGATACGTAAATCGTTTGATCATTTGGAAAAATTGAGATCAATAGAAGTTAGACTGCTGAGATTAAATGAAACCATTATATTATATAAAAATATAGTATTAAAATCTAATTATAGTCCTGCCATACATGGTAAGAAATAAGGGATTCATATGTTCTGGAAGTACTGAGTTATTTATTGATTGAGAACTGCCAATCGGCTTAATTCTCTCCTCTTAATAATAAGTCCACTTATTTGGGGATCGTATTAAGGATGAGAATTGGACAATCGTATTCATAGTTCACAAATTCTAGTACAATGAAGAGAGAGCTCTGTGAGACAGTTCTCTGCAATTTAACATTCTTTTCCATATTCGAATTGCAATGTTTGGTTCTGAAGGTTATATTCATGGAAATACTTCTCCTTCACATCGGTGAGCAACCTTGAATTTAACTAATCATATGAAAGTACGTTTCCCCTAGGTCAAGAAATAAGAAGAGTGGTTGCGTGGTCAATTTCTCCTGTACACACTTGTTGTATCCGACACGATTTTTACATCCTCTTTTAATGCTAAATAATTTATTGTTGCATTGAAATATACTCGCAGTATCTGTTTTAATTTTTAGGATCAGCTAACCGGAGAATGTTTTCCAGCTTTAAACAATGTTTACACAGCAACTAAAATTCTCAGAACATCCCTTGGACCAACTTCGACTCTCATCGGGGCGGAGCTATCCCCGTTCTCGAACCCCTGACTCCTCAAAAGGATCCCGTGTGGCCTTAAAGAAAGTTGCTTGGGTGATTGGCGAGCTGCTTGATACTGAAATTGCCTATTTGGATAGTTTGCGTGATATTAAAGAGGTTGGTTATCCACTAATTACGTGCAATATTAAATTTGTTAATGAATCTCGAATTAGGTCGTCTTCGAATTTTTACTTAAATGAAATCTATGAATCTTATAATGAATACCGAATAGAACTTTGATTATCTGACTTCATATAGTGCAAGTGTGCCTTGCTTTGTTAATACTAATAATTAAATTACATCTAATATTGTTTCCCATTTCCGGATAATTATACAATAGGCATATAACCTCTAGTAACCGGTATCTTTTTATTGCCCCTCTATATGTTTTACGTTTACGTAGATTGAATAAAGAGAAGTCCCTACACATGATTTATGTAACCATTAATAGCTGGATTTCTTTTCAGTAATCTGGTATTGATGCGAAGCCATCGGGCATAGAAATAAGTATCAGTTAATTTTCTTTCAATCTTTCACTTTTCTATCATTATCACAGAGTATACTTGAGTTAAATACTCATTTAATGGGTTTGGATCTGTGGAGGATGAAGAATACTAGATTGTTTCATTAATTTACCGATGCTAATCTAGAATTTGACTATTGTGCAAATGGGGTGATCGTATTTACACTCGATATGCACCGGTGACTGAGTTTCAGTATTATGTAATTACCTTACACAATAGGATGGAATCTGGGAAAATGGTGGGGAAATTGATGGTTTTGTACTTATCCTCTTTTAGACGGACAGTCTATCATATTTCCATCTACTCAGTTCTTTTTTCATCCTTTTTCTACACTGCTATCTTCATCTCTGCTTTTTGCAGCTGTAGTTATGCATTCCATCATGGTTTTCATATATCTTTTTTTACATTTATAAAAGATTCCGGACACTAATAAGTTCATCATCTTTTAGTTCCTTGCCTTCCTTAATGTATCTCCTTTTAATTCAATTTACATCATAACTCCTTCTGGATCTCTTTGATGTAATTATTGATCTTTCACACTTTTTAAAAACGCTTTCTCTCCAAGTCAGATTAACGAACGCGTAAGGTAATAAAATTGGAGGATTCTTGACGATTAAAACGTCTAAAATAGGCAGCTTAGGGCACATTTTCAAATGCGGAATCTTTTGCGAATGAACTGGAATTTGTCACCGATTCTGCAACCTTTCCTGTAAGACTAAAGCAAATGCATTCATGGTTGTTAAGTACTTTCCTCACCTTTACTATAATCGTTTTCCGCTAGAGTTTTCAAATAGGTAGCACCTTCATGAGGTTATTTAAAATGATTTCTTTATTTATTCCTTAATTTATTTAACATTTTAATTTAAACAAATTTTAATAGGTAACTTAGTAATTGAGGAATCAACATCATTGAGAAATAGTATACAATATCCCAGTCGGACAAATGGAACCATAGCTACGGCGGAGAGGAAATAGCTTAGGTACGGAGATTTAGTCCATGGAATTTGGGATATTCACTCCTCTTCTTAACCCAAAAACCATGTGCTGATCCTTTTTCAAACGGTCTTTTGAAAGTTTTACACTGAATCTGATATCAAAAGTAACGATGACATCTGATATGTGGCATATTAAACACCCCTGTCTTTTATACGACTTAGAGCAAAAAGTTGGGTACTACAAGTTCAAGGGGAATTAACATATGACTTTTGCTCGAATTATGAGCGAGTTATCATTGCATGTAGGTGATTTGTACAGGTCAAAACTTGTGAATATTATTTTGAATTTTTTTCTCTTAAATTCTCTGGGAAGCTGAGTACGACATTTACTTTAACAAGACATTATCTCGAAAATCCCTATCAGAGGCCACCTTTCAGCGAGGTTTATTTTCGCAAATAGTAAAACGACAAGTGTAAAGGTCTGTAGCTGCATCCAGGCGGCTGTAAACATTGAGAGTGTATTTTGCATTTTCTCTCCTTTTTGGAAACTCAAAGTATCTTGATCATTCTTGTACTTTAAAGCAGCGGTGCAAATTCCGCATGCAGAATTTAGATAAGTCTGAATTGTTTAAGTAAAATTGTTCCCCTTAATTCCTCCCCTTTTATTCTCAAAACGAATATGTTTTTATAATGACGATTGTTATCTTAAATATTGATTAACCTTCTCCCGTTTTTTTGTTCATATCTTGCGTTTTCATGCCAAAATTGTATGCTCTATCCCCTTCTAGGAACCATTTATCATTCGTTAAAGTTATGATCTATCCACATAATTTGAGTCCGAGATTCTGTGAGAATGCTGATTTGGCAATCGTGTGAGTAGGGCAATACGATTTTTGGGAAAACGCTGCCAGGTTTTGCCCTGCCATAGGCGACTCAGCTCTCTGACCAATAAGAGAAGCCCGTGTGACCAAGTGGAAAAAATCGATACGGCTTAGTAGCAGGTTGTCTACAGAAGCGGCGGTGGTAAAAGCGCGCCGGCCTGAGTTGACTAGGCCGACATCCACTTTTGTCCTAATTTTTATCTGGACGGATGAAAAGAGGGCCATTAAATTCGTGCCTGAAATTTGAACCAAGTATAAGGCAGAAGTTATTATCACTGGACTTTTAAGGGGTTTAATTGCCCCATTTGTGAAAAAATTTTCTTACGTCAGATAAAATGCCTGATTAGACTTTAATGTTTGTTTTTATTTCAAGAATCTCTGCTTTGTGATAAAATGTTAATTTTAGAAATTGAGTACAAAACCGTTATCATGACCTTAAAAACTTTACTGATGGATCATGAATCCTCTAATTTGATTTGACAGTTGTATTTACCCGAATATTGATAAAAAAATTCATCTGTCTTCAATCGGACGAACGATTATTCTAGATAGCACGTTTTAAGAGTTGCAAAACATGTGAGAGCTTTTCCATTAAACATCCTGACTCCAAATAATTTGCTTCAACTTGACCAAAATAATCGCGAAATTTGTCATTTAAATCTTTGTTTTTATTTGCTTCATTGGCTAAAATTTTTGTTTGCTTCGTTTTATAAATGCATTCTTAAATGAGTTATTTGTAATTCAAAATCCTCGATAATATTTAAATTTCAAATTATAATTAAGGGATGTATGGTTCGTCGAATAAGACCCTGTTCAGTCGTTTCCATTCGATTGCTTTGGGTAAATGCTGTTTCAACTTAATGCCGCTGATCTGAACTCAGAAGTAGGTGTTATCAACTCCCGGCAAAGGTGGGGGTTCCCTTGCGCGCGATAAGTTCGGATAATTTTAAAAATTTTAGAATTCATTTCTTTTTCATTGCTAGAAGCGCTTGACGTTTATTGTGTCGTATTTTGGCTGAACCCTAAATTACGTTCATTATATATGCTAAATTGTATTGTAAGCCAGAAATAATGACTTCCTGTTGCGTCATGAAGTACACACTCACGGAAAAGTAAACCAATAAACCGTTGGTTTAGGTATCAATAATCGTGTTGCTGTAAATATTGTAAATATTACCTTATCATTTTGTTATATTGATATTTGTTAAGATGCTTTGTTTATTCTCTCATAATAGTTATGTCAATTTACTTATCTCCTAGCTAATCACATTAAATCGGACAGCATTCATCTCTTCCACGTGTTTACGTCTAAGTTCTGACTCAGCTCCATTAGATAGTTCCACTTTTTGCTTCTTGAAGTGTGAAAAAGTGAATAAGGATGTGAAATACACAATTTGAATTAATTTACCCAGGCAAGTCTGTAAAGTTGGGTAAGAATTAGATTCAAGTAAATGTCAGTCAGGGTGTTTCACTGAGGCAATTTTTTTCGTCAATGCTTAGGTAAGATTTAATAGGGGGAAATGAATTCAAATCTATTCAGGGAACGATCGCATTGGGGTAAAGGTATTAGCATTTCACATTTCCTGATTCGTGTATTCATCTTTTGCTGGGAATCTGATAATTTAACAGTTTGAGAAATTAGGAGATATAAAGGAATTGGCGATAAATTTGAAATATGCACATTGGAGATCCTGAATATTTGCTCTTAGGAGCCTGCAAAAACTTGATCGTCACCATACCATACATCCCAAAACTGGCATAATCCGAGTTACAGCTCTGGCAGTCCCTTGAGCAAGTGCCAAAGTAGTCGAACGAGGTAGTTAAAAGTAAAGTCACTTAAGATCGTCGGCAAATTTCCAGGCTACTATTGGAGAGTTAAACGGGGATCTCTCTTATGATATTACTTGGGAAACGAGTTCCGTAATCCATTTGAAACGGATAATTTACCTCACCTTCAATAAACCATGACGCTCATTTGTAGTGTTAATTGGATGTCTGCATTCTTTCATTCTTCGTTAGACGATTGCGATTGTGGCTGAAAATCAGCGTTTCTTTGTGCAATTCACGCTGCCAAACCCACTATCACATTCTTTAATGCTTCCGTGCCTTTGGAGTAATTTTGGGGTTGTTTAAGAATAACGCTCGTCATTTCCCGGTGGGCATAGCATTCAGGATAGTTAAAGAGCTCCAGTAGAATCTACCACGGTGCTGTTTCTCTAAATATTTCACTACTTAAGATGATGTTTAAGCTATTTGGTCTTAGTATATCGAACGGGTAACTGTTAGGAGGCAGCTCTATTTTCAAATAAGTTCAGTTCTCTTTCAAATATGATATGCTTATAACATTAAAAGACCGTTTTGCTTTATATTTTCACACAACCTTTTCGTTGGACTGTTTATCATGATTGAAATTTCGGGTATTTCTGAGTTGCTATATTTCATGAGATGGTCAAAATCAGTTATACATAATGACAATAATTGTGGAAACATTTTTCGTGTTCCATTTCTTTTTAGGGCTACTATCAACCTCTACTTGCTCTTAATAAATTTGATACTTCAACCCTCGATACTATCTTCAGCAATGTCGTACAAATACATGCATTCCATCAGTAAGTCGTTTCTTAAACATCTAAACTTGTTCACAATTCTCATCCAAAACAAAGAGGGATTTTAAATAATCTAAAAGCACTACTTATTTAACTTTCTTGCCTATTTGATAGATAAGATCGTACGATAAAGCTGATTCATTTAAAATTATTTCAAAGATACGTCGATTTTCTCGGACATTTATACTTCAGGAGTGACCTCAAGCACTAGGTCACTGTCGTATTTTGAAGTTTTACCTGCTAAACTTCAGCCAGTGGTAGAATACGAATAGAATTCCAGAGGATTGAATAACATAAAGAACGTATAGAATAAGATTACGCACGATAATGAATTGATGGCACTCTCAGAATTTATGCATTATAAATAAGGTTCATACTCCAGGAATCACGCACTCCTATACTTCCTAATAAAGGAAGTGGCATGATGTCATTGTGTTTAACAAGAAATGAATAAATCATCCCACATGAGGCTGAGACATAGACAGAGTCACGTGAGGGATAGCGAATAATATCCACTCCGGTGAGAATAGTAATAAGTAAAGAGTCATCTAATGGGGAAAGCAGTTAACGTCAGCAACGAAATTAAATATATGAGACAGAATTCAAATCAACTACAGTAGCCATCTTGCCCCTCAGTGTTGGATTATGATATTAACTAATTCGGCTTGTTTAGACATTTCACTTAGTAACCGGTTGTTAGGATTATTTGACGTCCACCTTAGCAATCTATACTCTCTTTCTACTCCCAAGTAAGTAAAAGCGGAATTTGTGTATTAGGTACATATCATCGTGAGATGGTGGGTATGAAATGGATGGAGATAGATTAATCGAAACCGGAGAATTCATTGAGGGTGCTTTTATTTGTAGACAATCGATTCAATAACAGAAGTATGAACATGGGTACTGGTACTTAAATACCTATTTCAAGGTCCTAATCATACAAGGAGCTTATCAGTGGCACGCATGTGTCTCATTTTTTCTGTGACGAAAGGGGCAAAACTGGTAGGACAGCAGTGACAAAGTTATATCAACTTGTAGGAAATGAGCATTTGCCATATTATTGTATTATATTTTTGGTTTCAGTTTAGCACTTTCAATGAACTATAATAATTTAATAATAAGGTTTGACTTTTAAGACTTATGGCAAAGTCCTCCAAGATGTTGCAATCGGTAAATTGTACAGAAGTGGCTGATTTTTCATCTTCTTCAAGGCCACCTTGATTGTGTCTTCTAAAGCATTCCTATGATTCTATATCCTATACATTTCTTCTGATTTAAGTGTAATTGTAATCCTTTTTCTCTAGAAACTTCTCAGGGGAGTTGTCCCTTAATCAGGAGAATCTCATAGGACTCGCCAATGTCTTCTTGGACCACGCCGTCGACTTTGAAGAGCTCTATGTCGAATTTTGTACAGAACATTCGCTGTAAGTTTCTATTCAATTCATTTTTTGATCTCACTACCCTTAAAACCCTTAAAGTTAGTTGTTTAAGCCAAAGTTGTTGAAATTATAAGTTAGGAAGTGATTATTATCAGTAATATGGACATTTTGCTCCTTTAGAAGGAACTTTGGACCCCTCTCTTCTATTTGAATATAAAACACAATTCAGAGCTCTGTTTTTATTACTTTCAAAAGTTAAATTTCAGAACTCATAATGTTTTTGTTCTTTAATGAGAAAGCATTACCGTTAATGGTTACAATTTCTTTTGGTGATTTGGTAGTGGAAAGAGAGAATTTGCTTACTTCGTGATTCATCATCGTCTGGTAACATTTTCCCGAAGAATTACGGGAAATTAGTTTCCTGGATCCAAGACATGCAATCCTTCTTTACACCTCTAAATTTCCATGTTGTTTTAGTATAAGATTAATTTGATTTCATAGGTGTCGATTTCAGAAGCTTACGATCCCCCTCGCGTTTGTGATATATTCACATTTGGTAGAAAGTCGGAAATGTAGAAATCTTGCATTAACTAAGTAATGTATGTTTATAAATTAGCATCGGTTCAAGTACGTTCAAAGGTCTTTACAGTTTTGATTTTTTGAATTTCTTCTACTCCTTTCATTCAATATTCTTTTTCTTTTAGGAGATAACGTTCTAATGCCCCTTGATTTATAACAAAGTTTATGTAAGAAAATACAGATAGAAATGTATTTTCTTGTGTAGCAACAGATTTATCCCTTTGTCTCCAAATTTGAAAATGGCGCATTTCAACACTAAGTTGATCTAGCGCATTTGATAATTTTTTTAAAAAAGTAATAACATTTCGAGAACATTTTTACTCAATGATGCTTGTCCTGGCAACTGATTGTCAGCCACCTACACTGAATAATGCAGGAGAATTGTTTGTGTTGGCAGGATTGTTCGTTTAGGCAGAATTCATTATCTGTGAAAGCTTGTCTTAAGTTCAATTTCTCTTCAAATATCCGTACCTGCAACCTTTAGACTGGTTTGTTTAAATTATCACCTCTTCACAGAGCGGTAATTATGAAATGATGGAAGTAATTACTTCAACTTCCAATTCCTTCAATAATCTTTGGTCATTCTATTATTGGTCAATTTATTTACTCCCAATCAATTGTCAGGTAACATATTTCTATGTTTAGTTCCTAAGGAGATAATATTAAATATTGTTGCAAATAGTAAGAATACAATTTACTTCCATACGTTATGTGTATGAATTCCGAAATCGCCGAGTATACTTTAAGGAAAAAAAGACTTTTAAACAGATTTATATTTCACAGTTTTATGAACAATATTGGTAGTCTTTTCCAAAAATAGATTGCTATTAATAGATTTTACTTCTGCTGATTTGACGGTGATCAACGTGATGACTTCACTATATCTCTAGTTCGTTCATTCCTTCATCTCAATCCGAAAACAAATTTAGGTCTCTCTCAATGCAAAACCACGTATAATACATATTTAACCCAGATAAGATGTTCGTCCCGTTTATTTACATTTACCTGTTTTGTGGAAAGATGTTTGTATTCAGTCCGGTTGACTGACTATTAGGTTCCATCCCCCTATCCATTTAAACAATCTGCTGTTGAATTGGCCTTGAAGCAACTTTTCATTGTCATGGGGATAATATAATCTAAACTCTTCCGTTGATCCCCATTTTATTCATCTACTTATTTTCCCATTTAATGTTTATTTCTCTGATTTCTTTATGTGCTGACCTTTCCAAGTTTGCCTGTAAGTAATACCTTAAGACAGAACTAGTTTCTGAATCCGACACTCGCCTTTTGGACTTCACGGTACCTTTTTATTAATTTGGACAAGTTTGATCAAGCGTTTTCCATGTCTGTTTTTACGGTATTTCTTAGAGCCGAACCCTCAGAGAAATTTCGTGACAAACTTGCAGATGTGTCCTCCATTTTCCTCTGCACAGTCATCGTAAATTTGGCAAGATAGTCAACAATTTTTTTGTAGACACTGCGGCTAGAAAAATTATAGCATCGACAATTTATATGTCGCGTCACTGGACCAGTTTTTGGGGTGTCTGTTGCAATCTATCTTAAGTTGAGAACTGTTATGTTAAAGGATTCAGTTACCTGCCATAGACCATAACGCAAATAAATCGAGATGGTAGGACCAACCACAAAATTAAATACACTGGTCAACGTGCTCAAAATGTCATTAATATATTCTCACACAAGTACCTGGGAGTCAAATTATTAAAGTTGAATATCAGAAAAGTACACAATAACTGTGCTGCATACGGTAATCTAGACAACTGGGTGCATCTAGACTCTTGATACCCTGAGTCTATTATCTGCTTCTCATGACTTCTCCCATGTTCCTGACTCTCCTGGACGCGTTTCCTTTTCCTCTTATTCGCAAGCTTTCCCATAATTAAAACTTGTAAAATGCTTTGTACTGTCACTAATGATGAGAACAAGATCGATTTAAAAACAGTGGTAAGCGTTATGGTGACATACAGTAAAAATGGTAATAAGAGTGAGTTTTTTTCCGTAACCCTATTTTAATGCTGTATTTCCTAGCCCTCTACGAAAATACCCAGTAAGTTTACACTATGACTAGAGTTGCTCAGGTCCCAGATTAAGGAGAGAGGATACATGTAACTTACACGACGCTTCCACTTCACATTATCAAGAAAATACGTTTATTCAAATAAGTGTGAATAAGTAGACGGTGAGTGACTGTCTGTCCGGACAATACTTACAGCAGTGGCAACGTTATTTATCCAGGCACAAACGTAGAAATCCAATGATTGGTAATCAAGTTCAAAAGAGATTAAGTATGTGAGTTTCAGTTAGGAGGACTGAAAATAGTCGATTCAGCTTCCTAACGAATCCCACAATACTTGAAAAACCTGATACCAATATTTTAAAATTCTTTTGCTTGTCAAGAATAAATGAACTAGCTAATTCTTTTAGTAAAAACGCACTCATTGAAATTCACTGCTCTCATGAGCCTTTTTGTTCTGTGCTTTAATTCTTGTGAGGACATCCCAACTAAGACTGTGTTTACAGGAATTTGACCTCCAAATTGCATTTTTACTTGCTATCATCTAATTAGATCGAAGCGGGCAAGACGTCCAAATTTATCCCCTCACTTTAAGGCGTACGTAGCATTTTGCAAGTTCGACCTCCCAAATAGCAATTTTATCATGCGTTTCGGATTAATCAGACCGCCCTATTTTAACTCTTCAAAGAATTACAGAAATGACCTTTTGTCTGGTGATGTTATCTTGGTTCCTTTTCATGGTAAGGTTTGCCGGTACCGCTGAAGTAGCCTTTCTGTTCACAGTACTCGAAACCACCGGTTCAAAACATTTTGGCATGTAGACGATGATAGAAATGACCAACTGCTTCTTAATAAATCGTGATAAGGCATTATTACATAAAGTCATCGTCATCTCTATGAGACGGTTTCGTGTTTTCCATAGTTTGATGTAAATTACCGTCACAATTCCATATACGTCTTTGATCCAAATTTCCTCAAATTCAGAGGTTTAGAATTCGATAATTACTGGCGCGTATCCAGCAAACGACACGATCAATTTTAATCGTCACGAGAGAGAGCAGAATGCGAGTTTCTCGTCAGAGTAGCTTCAGGATACTTTCCTACCACCCAAAGAGAGTATAGAAAAGCAGTTACTTTCAAAGGGATTACTTTGTACTCTAACTACTTCATATTCTTTTATCCAACATTTCGAATTGCAATGAGGATTTATATGGAACAGGGCTACAAAAATTGGCGCCATTAAATATCAGGTTAAGATTCGTGAAAGAAAAAAACATTCTTCGGATGTTGGATCTTTGTTTTCCTTCCATTGGTCTTCTTGTTTATTGAAAACAATTTTTTGGCATTGAAACAACTAATGGAAAACGTCCCTATTTTGCAAAAAAGAGAGATGATAAATGGCTTTGCGATCCGGGAATCACTTAATCCAATCATAAAGCGCAAATTGAAGTCGATGGTTAAAATGAAAGAGATTTGTTGGTGAATTCTACCCGAATAGAAATTGTCTCCTTTTGAAGAGTAAAGCAAAAGTTGAGATTTTTCGATTTCTTCATATGTTTTGTTCCGAAATGAATAATTTACTTCAGGCATCTAAATCTTCTCTCCTAATTTTGTTGAAGAAGGCTACAGTTTCACTATAATAATTATAAGAAATAGAGAGAGACTGTTGTCTCATACTTTTACGAGGAAATAAAGGAGGGAGAACGAAGATCCTATGAAGTGAAGAAGTGGCTAGATAGAATAGTGTAAAGCTGAATGTACCAGATTAAAGGAATATTAACAAATTCAGAAGAAATTTGAGTGGAGGGAGTGAGGATCAGTATGCTGTCAGTAGGAGTTCGATAAATTGCGATAAGTGAATTAGGAAAATGGTTTATACGCAAAATTGCTACAGGCTGGGTTTTGTTCTGTGTGCTTTACGATTAAATTTTCCCATTCATCAAGTTCTCTGTTCTCATCTCATTACATAATGAAGTTAAAATTGGCCACTTGCGCATCTGATGAACAAAGTTCTATTTTTCTCTGAGGTGAAATCTACAGAAGTGAATGCATAGTAATTGGTGTGTATTCAAATGCCACTTTAAACGTCCATCGCCAAGCTTACTTTTAAAGCACTATTACAGACTGGGATACACCATTCCCTAGGCTATTCTGCGAAAATCCGAGGTGATCTGAAGATCCCTCACTGACCTTTCAGGTTGAGTCATTTTTGTGCGGACACGTGTCAGTCATTTCGGTCAGAAGGTGAATCAGCACCACCGAAAATTCGGACGATGTCCTAAAGTCAGGATGTCCGAAGTGCAATAAAGCTAGACTTCGCTTTACATCTAAATATTCGTCGAAATGAAATGACGTGTTTTTGCCCACGTTCTCTGATAGTAAAACTGGGAGAGATAATGTGATATTCTGATTTCGTAAATATCAAGTTGGCGTTGAAAATCCGTGGAAAGTGTTAATTACTCAACACCATGGATAAATCTTCTTGATGTCTTTCTTGCAGTTTCGTAAACTTATCACTGCAAAGCAAAAAATGCGTTCAAAGTACTTCAGTTCACAAATCAATCTAAGTTGATCATAAATGGGGAGATCTTTATATTCTCATGGATCAATAGCTTTCATTCAACCAATTTTTCCAGATTTTGTCGGAGTACAACACATTTTGTAAATAATCAGATCATAAATCAAATGAATAAACCAACCCAGTCAGTGTGTTTTTTTCTTCCTTCCATCAAAACAAACCAACGATTGCCATTAAATACCATTCAGATCAACTGTGAGTTGTCACTGCAAACTTAGATCTTTCTTGTATTTTTATCCTCTTTATTAAAATAATGTGCGCTGAAGAGAAGTTTTGGTTTTAACAAAGTTTTATTACATTTCTTACTAGACCATTTTTGTCAGGGGAATTTTTCTCCTAGAGGTTTTTATGTTAGAATAAGGAATCTAATGTACAAATTCAGAAGCATTTCTTTTTTGTCATTGACCCGTAGTACAAATCAATATTTGCTTTGTTTCCTATTGCAGATCTATTCAAACTCTGGAACACGAAAGCCAAATCCAATCAGAATTATGGACGTCTATTCTTGAGTGTCAATCTCAACTAGGACATTTACTTCCTCTCGCCTCCTACTTACTGAAACCCGTGCAGCGTATCCTCAAATATCAATTACTCTTTCAGGTGGGAAAGCCAACGCATATTTCTATTTTTCTGCACCTTTGTAAGGATCATCTAGAGAAATTGTCACGCATCAATCTATCGACAATAGAGCTTCTCCCAAGTATAAGAAGAGTTTTATTGAGTGAATGATTGAAATAGAGAAGGGAAAAGGTGAGAGATTAGAAACAAGTATATTCATTGAGTACGTATATTTCACAAAGAGCTAGGCTGACAGTTAGGAGTGCTTTGTTCATTTTCCAGTGGTTCAAATAAATCCATAACTATTGGAAAGTTTCAGATCAGGTGAGATGCAAATTGTGCGCTTTAGCGTTTTCAATGGTCATAATTTCTCTTATTTGCATGTTGATGGGCTTCGAACGTATGTCAACAAATTCGGATTCTCCTGATTCAAGTGAGGTTGAAAATGAGCTGAGGATATTCAAATATATTTGGTGTACATTCGCATAACTTATATTGTGATGGCATTTTAACCCTGTCCTGCACTACTTATGCATTATTCTCTTTAGTACTAATTTCATTTACGACTATCTCCAAGTAGTAATTCGAATTGTTTCAATAAGCACAGATTATGAAAAACAGCCACATGAATGTGTTGAATTGTAATACAAATATGATACTGTCATGTAGAGCTGTCAATGAATATAAATAAACATGACAGCATGAATAAGTGACCTTAACGTGAGCCATAAATAAATAAAGTTTCTTAAACGAGAAATCACTTAAAATAAATTTGACATGTTTTCATATGTTTGGCATTTGGGAAGGATGGAATGCTTGTTAGGTCTTGTATTCATTCCGCACATATGTATAGAGATTTCTTCGTTCTTTTAATACATAACGATGTACGGGAAGTTAATCATTACTGTGGCTGTGTTGTGGGGTGTATAATACTATAACAAGGCTGACCAAGGAAATCTTTGTTCGATAGCGGTTGGTAGCACGTCCGCACTTTCTGGAATGTTCTACCGTTCAAGGCTTAGGAATTCTTCTAAAATAGTCTAAACAAGATGCTTTTTTAATTTGGTCTTTGTTGATCTAAATAAATTCCAATTGAGTTAAATTTTTGTTAATTTCCATGAATGCATGTTTGGACAGCTTGATCCGTGATTTGGATATCTTACTTTAAGATGTCTTCTCTTTTACTGATATAAATGCAAGATTGTGCCATAATATCTACTGCTAATCAAATATTTATGACTCAGACAAATGCACAAGGACCATTTGCAGCTCAACTAAACAACGCTCCTTTTTCATCAGTTTAGTTGTAATACTAGGTGAAAATGCAGCATACTCACATTTCTGAAGATTTGCTTAGCATAATGATAAACATTGAAATCTTATCTACTTTACCTTTTAGAGCAGTTTTCTGGTTGTCATATTATTGAAAGAACAGGACACAATTGCCTCAAACCACTACCGCTAGTGTCTACTTTGGAGTTAGCGGCCCTTCCAGACTAACCAGCGACCAATGGCGGAAGTGATGGAGATGAATTTTAATCACTTCACGCTTAGTCACTGGATAAATGTAAAACTAAAGAGCGTTTGAGCACCTTCTAATGGTTAGGAACATACGAAAAAAACATTCTCCATGAAGATTCTGAAGTAGCACTAATCCTGTCGGTAAAGCTACAACAGGAGTCCAACCAAATGGGGCCAGATATTCCTCACTGAACCAATGACCCTTTCAAAAGGTTAATAGGAATCGACAGCCTTACCCAAATGAGAATACTAAGGTCTAAGTTGGGCATATTATTCATTGGATAATAGAAGAAAATGAGAGGAAAAGAGAGGAGTGAAATGAATGAAGAATAAGAGATGGAAAGCGAATGGAACAAATTGGACTCGGGTTGTGATAAACAAGACAAATTAGGTTACGTTAAGAGTCGTTGACCGATTTTGGCTCTTCGTTCATCGATGAGCAATCAATAAGAACTGTCATCTGACATATAGGATGATGGAAAGTTATTCGTTCGACGGAATACACTAATTCTTTCAATCCAATTATTGATAATATTCAATGTCTTAAGCACTGTCTGAACTGTCAAGATCCTATTAACTACATGAGTAAGCTGTAAATTAAAGGAACTATATGTCCCGAAGATAAGCTAGTTTGTTTTGTTTAATCCTATAATTAGTCATTATTAATAGTGATTAAACATATATTCAGTGCTTTAAAAAAGGTAAACAAAGAGACGGTCGAGGATAAATTTTTCGACCAGAAAGGTTCATTTTGTGAATCATAATTAAAAAACTTACAATGTGTCAGAGTTGCTATTCAATTTTGAGTTACCTAGACTAGATCCAATTTGGTTTTCTTAAATAGGAACTCGTCAAGGCGTGTACACTAGCCGGACTGGATCAAAATCACAGCATATTCAATGGAGATCCAACTACTACAGTCGATCACCTCCAAAGTGCTCTCCAACGTATGGTACAAGTAGCTAATCATATCAACGAAGCAAAGCGCCACCACGATTTGATTAGTCAACTAAGAGCTGGTGGCCTTGACGTCGACCAATGGGGTCGTCTCCTTCTTCGTGATGTCTTTCGGCTTCCTGCCAAAAAGCATGCATGCCGCCTTGTTCTACTTTTTGAGAGAGCCATCCTGTTGGCAAAGAAATTTTCCTATGCCGGCAATAATTCAACTCCCAATCTCACGGACCTTCAGTCCAATTCTGGCGAAGGTCTACAATCTGTACTTGAAATTAGGGATATAATAAGTGTAAGTTTGGAGAATGCATTCTGAGTGGCTTTCTTTATTTATAATATTTCAGCAGACATAAGTTTACTCTTTTTTAGTGTAACAACCTAATGCTGATCGAGTGTATAGACAAGGACCCATTGGCCTTCCACATTCTTCCATTTAACAATCCAAATGCTCAAAAGACACTACAGGCAGTTAATGCTGAAGTAAAACACCTCTGGTGTCGAGAGATTAAGAGAGTTATTTTGGAGAACTTTGATGCTGCAATTCCTGAGAAAGCAAAACATCTAATGCTGCATATGGAAGATATTTACCCCAAATCCAAGTCCTCTGATGTCGGCAATCACGCTTTGGAAGAATTGGAAGAAGAACAGATTCCCCGAAGAAAAGGGTCAAATGTATTAACAGGTACAGGTTCCCTTAAATTATTATTTATTATGATAGTGTACAATCTTACTCAGTATATTATTAATGGAACCTTAATTATACAGAAATTCCAATTATCGGGAGAATTAAAAATGCTAGAGGCGGAGGTTTGGTGTAGTTTGTTTTCAGTTCAGTCTGATTTCCTTTTTCAACAATTGAGTTTATTTGCAGCCATCTTCAAACGAAAGAATAGGACAATACGCGCTTCATCAGTGACAGAGTCTCCTACCAGTAAAGGGCATCCGGTTCAATCAGCGGTGATAACTGACAATGCCAGTGATAGTGACAACACCTATAACGAATGTGACGTGAGTGAAGAACATGACACTGACGCGGAACATGTCGCTTTGGTTCAAGATGCTTGGAACGCTTTGATGGCTAAACATTCCTCCTCAATCAATAATCACCCCTCAAGTCCCCCTACTGTACCTGTCCTCTTCCCCCAAAATTCCTCCCTATCCAGTCCTCCTGCCAACCAGAAAGACTTTGGATGTGTAGATATTGAAGACGAGGACGATTTTCGGTGTATTGCCGTTGAGATTAATGAGGAACGATTTGCGGTTGACTTACCTTCTCCTGTAAAGTTACCTGAATTTAAACCCACCTCACCACCTAAAGGTGCCGTACTTAAATATAATCAGTAGCACTACTTAAATGTAATTACTAATTTAATGTTATCTTCAACTTAGGTTATGTAAATGGTTCTGGACCTAATCCAACTGGGACATCCATATTTATCGAGTGCCAAGAAGCCTCACAATATGATACAGTGACCTTTGGTCGCGCTTATGAACAGTATATTGCAAAGACACGTTCAATGGCAACGCTATCACCTGGAGAAATGGATGAGATTCTTAGACCTTTGTTGAACCTTCCAGAAGATTTCCATTTTACCTCTTCGCCGAGTGGAAATGGAAAGTCGACGTCAAATGGCAATGGAATGAATGGCAATCGACTGCCGACGCTGGCAAGCAGCGAAGACTGTTCTGAAACGTCTTCTCTTACTTCTTCCTCATCTGTAATATCTGTTTGTCAGCTTGTCAGTCAGATTGCGATTGATCTTTCCTCGAAAGTGAGTAATACACCGAAAGTCAATTTGAATGGCAGAGCACCAATAATTTTTAATGAATCCCCCTATTTATAAATTTTGTTTGCATAACAATGGATGAGTTAAATTGGTCGAGTGCTTAACTTTCAAGACTTTTTTCCTTAAAAATGGATATAGTCTGAGGAATTTATAATTAACAATCGTTAAAATTTTACTTTAAAGTTAGGAATGTTTTGAATAAGATTAACCATCACAATTTTCTCTATCACTGGTTGAACATGACGCCCCCAATAGACCAATTTTAAACCCAATCCTGGTGGTCAAGTAAATTATAATACAAGCGAATAATACTAGGGGCAAAATGTAGAATATATTTATGGTATTTCGATAAATACTCACAATAGGGGGCCGCTGGAGTATTGTAAGGCATCCACTGTAAGAGGTATTATCATGATGTTTTTGCCCAGACCCAATAAAAAGAAGGCAGAAAATATGAAACAATGACGGCTTCCTTTAATTAAATAAAGTATAATTCTTAAGTGTCTTCGGGTTTGTAAAGTTTTTAGTCTGAGTAGTCAGTAATGTAACGGTGACGAGACGTCATTCTTAAATGAGAGTGAATTAACAGTTTCTAAACAACTTAATGCTCGAGTTCGAAGAATTTTGTGAATTCTGTTCAAGTCAGCAACACTGCTTGATTCTGCGTCCTGTCAACACGCAATACCACAATACTAATTGGAGTGAAGTTACTGAATGAAAGAAGAAGAGTAAAAAAATTGAGCCTGTGGTATCTTAAAATCGATTTTTTTAATTCGAAGGCTCCCTCTCGGAAGAGTCATCGTCCACCACCGCCAAAAGTATCGACTACTCAAACGAAACTCAGCAAAGAAATTAATGGACCGCCTCCTGTAACTGCAACTGTGCAGAATGAAGCAACGAAAGTGACCTCACTGCGCAAACACAGTGCTCCTCCTCCCTCTGTGAAAGCTCCGAAGTTGAAACCACCAAGAACCATGGTTTCTACAAAAGTCGATGTTACGCCTACTTTAAGGTCTGTTATAATTCATAGGAAACCTTTATGCCTGTTAAGTTTAGAGATCCTTTTGAAAAAGACTTAAGTAAATATAAGTAATTGCATTTTATTACTATTTTTCGACTGCTTATTTCGTATTTTGCATTTTCATCGCTTAATCTCACTAAAAGTAGCATAGGAATTACAAAATGGAATCTAAGAATGAATTATGAATTAATATAAGCGGAGAGACACATCCACCCATTTACTTCTCTGCAAGGAGAATAGAATGCACTCATTGTGTGACCAATGGAAATATGAATGAAAAACGTTTGCCGCAAATGAAGCTGACGCATGGATGTATAACGCATACTGAATGTAGACGAGATATGACGAATAAAGTCCACGCTGTCGGTAATCGAAATTAATGCACAATGAACACGGAGAAAAATGAAGTCGACAGGAGTGAATTAGCCAGAGAATGATGTGAATTTGAGTCCGTTCAACTCACTACAGCTCATCTTAAGTAAAGCGAATACCCCAGTAATATCTCCTTTAAGAAACTCTCTTTTAAATTGCCCTCTGTCGAACAGCTCTGATCTTTGCGAGAAATATTAGACTGAGGCCGTTTGATAAGTTGTGTAAAATTTTTTAACTGCTTTTAGAACAAATAATTTGGGTAACGGCACTGGAACCAAATCGATCTCAACCGCGAAAGGTGAGTTACTCCTTTTCCGTTGAATTTTAACATATTTACTTAATAAGTCGTAAAATAAGTTAGATTAAAACTGGTTTTATTATTCCTAAATCGGGTTTTATTATAGGAGATCTACGAATTTTTTGTGATTTGAATATTTTCTATTTCAAAATAGCCGGACCTGTTCATTTTAAAATGGTAATGGATAATTAGTCCCGTTCATAAACCTGAAAATTATCACGTAGGTTTTAATCAAGTATATTCATGACATTAACCCCTTAATTAAGTAATTTGTAACAAAATTTCACTTCAACAACAATAACAATAAACCATTTGTTTTTACTTCCAACTAGCGTCCGCGCCACAACCAAAACCGTCTTCAAATTCGACGGTAGTTAGCAATTCTGAGGCTGCTTCCTTATGTCAAGGTCGTTTACGTGCCGCAGTAGCGAATTTAAAGCCTCCAGAAGGTCAGATCACCGTTATTCCTAAAACTGCAACATCAGCGAATCCCAGTAAGCCCCCACGTCGATCTACATTAGTTTTCAAAACGCCTGAGTCTAATGGTAAACCCGCACGACCCTCTCAACCCCCTTCGGTGACTTCGAGTACAGTCAGAGGTCATGGTCATGTGAAACATCTTATTGATCGCTTCCAGAGCAACTAACTATCTTCTCTTGCCCTTCTATGATGACAATAGATTATGTATTGAGATACTCCTAGCGTTGATAGCGCTTAGCATTTATGAACTCTCTCTCCACATGTTTTGCTTTCTTTTAATCCATTTTTAATATGAAATGGGATTATTTGTCAGCGTGATTTCAAATCTAATGTGTATGATGTTGTATATCACTTACTTGTCTTTCTTCCTCTGCATGTTAGATAGGTATAACCATAAATAAGCTTTACTTACGGTGGGATCTTTTGATATATATATTTTCCCCATAAGGGCACCTTCTAACGACACCAGGATGAAAAATAGTAAACAAATGATTTATTTTGGACTGGACATTGCAATTCGAGCATTTCGTATCTCGTAGAAGGAAGGGACACGGTGTAGGTGAAAACCTTAGCTAACTCGGCTCTGTTATGTTAGAATCAGGCTAGCTGCTTAATATTGTGTCAGGTCATTTCATTTTTTCTATACCCTGAGGGAAAATATGAGTTGAAGAAAGAAGGTCGATCGTCATATTTCAGAAAAACCAGTCAATAAACGCTGAATATTGTGAAAAAGAATTTGCTCAGTAATCCAGATTGCAGATCATGAAGTTTGACCTTCGGAGCGTGAGCATTTTCTAACTACTCCTAGCTGATTTCTGTTACTTTCCCACGGTGAAGAATTGTGAAAATTTTAAGTAAAATGATATCTAACCTGCGTCACCATTTCGTGAGGCGTGCACCAGCCTAATATTTTGGTATTTGTTAAACATTCTTCGGAATCTTTAGGGAATGAACTGATAAATCACGAAAGCATAATCTTATATTAGTTCGGAATAATCGGTTCGGTGATGGATAAACTTTCAGTATTCGAGATTGCGATTGAAGCTTAGGCCTCTTGACGACTGCGATTCAGTCAAGACCGATTCAAATTCAAAGTGCGTAAATCCATTAAGCATGGCCAGGGTGTTTTGAAAGGATTTTTTCTCTTCGATTTATTTAATTAAAAGATCACTCCCTTTTACCCCATGAACACTTGACCATTTCGTCTATCCTGAGGAATATATCCTGTCCGTCTTACTTACAATAATAAGAAGTTGTACTTATGAATCCAAGGTCAATTTGGGTCAACTGCACGTTTGGCATTGGTAATTCAGGCTACTTAATCAAAATAAGTAACATGTATGTAGCATTTCAACATATCAATTGAGGTTAGTTGCACATTGATTTGAGAGGCACACCAACGTGCTAGGTTTAAAATTTATCATTATCCCTAACAAAGCAAAAAATTTTTACTTACGGAGAGCATATAAACGAATGAAGTGGTGGAATCGATTTAAACAATGCAGGAAAGTTTTTGGGATAAACCGAGAATCAAAGCTTCACTGCATCTGAAATCGTGAGGTTGTCTGAATTTTAATTCATTTTCATAACGTTTTAAATTATTCCTTGTCATAGCTAAGTTAAAATTCCAGGTGACATGCTTTCATATGGTTTCGTGGCCACTCTTTTTTTACAGCTCTTGTAGCAGCCACCTGCTTTTCGATGATAGGGAAAAGCGCGGGATATACTTCCTATTAGGTTCCGGCACCCAAATCACACCCTCTTTCTCACCGAACACCTGCTTCACAGCTTCATTGAGCAGTCTAAGCCAGGTTTTTGTATGAGAAACTTTAGATTTTTCCAATTTTGGTAATTGGGAATTCAATAAAAGTTTAACGATTGTATCGCCTTTTTTGTACAGACTTATCTAGAGGTTAATCCTACGCTTCTGTAATTTTGAGGGGAGATTTCTCAAAGGAAATTTTTCTGTCGGCACTTTAGCACTTATTTGTCTTCTCCTATACAGCCCCAGCATCATCCACTAAGCTCTGTTCCGAATAGCTTTTAATTTGTTTTCATCTATCTTGCGATAGACGATACTAGACAAATCGTAAAGAATAATAGGCTTGACGAATGCTCTAAGCAGCTTTGATCCAGCTTTAATAGATAATACTTTCGACCTTAGAACAGATATGAGCATCACTATTTATCTTTTGGCCTTCTTGATATTAAGTCTTACAGTATTATCAACTAGGCCTTTATCATTCACAGGATCAGGACTCAATCCATAAATCCTGTGTTCATCTAACTGCAGCTATGACTGTTTCAAATCCGAGTCAACGTACATATGTCATTTCCATGGCATGACTTGATAATTAAATTTTTTTCGATTTACTAAACAAAGGTCGGTTGAGGTCAACCTCTTTTAGTCCTCTATCCCACTTAAGTAAAATAAGTAGTGTCTTGTGTAGCATTTTCATTTTCTCAGTTCAAGCTACAATTTCGCTTATTTACAAACACAGCTGACAAGATTTCGCTTTCTCCATAAAATATGAACCCATACTTTCACTAAACAAGATTCGGTCAATACTCCTCAGATCGATCAACCAAAGCCATCTCATATACAATTAAGTGGAATTGTAAGCGACAAATTTGGGGGAGGTCTGAAACTTCATGAAATTATAATTTTACGTTTATTTCCAAACTTAAAATATTTGTTTTTCCGACCGGCATTTGTATAGATCTAATGTTTAAATATTATTTTAAGGGTAGCAAGATATTTTAAAAGAATACTGGTTTTTTCATTCCTTTACCAACGTAGACTTATAGTGAATGCAAATATTGACTGATATGTCTACTCATCAGCCAAAGAACGTAAAGCAATCAATTCCACTTAGTGTACCGTAATTTTGCCTCCTTATCATGACCCCATAATCACTCACGTTGTGCTGACGCCTATGCTCAGGTCTATTAGTTCTAAAATCTTGTCTCCTTTTCAAAATTATTCCTTATGGTGGTCCAATTAACTCGTGCTCTTCATAGTTTTCAGATTGGGGAAAGACTTAAACCCCGTTAGGTTTTAGGAAGAGGGATATCTGGTGGGCTAACTTGGTCAGGCTTATAAAGCAGTTCAGATAACGGGATTGAAGGTAACTTGAAATTGAGATAGAAAAAGTAAAACAACCGGCTGCAGCCAAACAACCCCTCATTCCGTGCATCAAATGGTATAACTGCAAAAGCTGCACCCCACTAACGGTCGATTAACAATGAACAGATTTGCAAGTAATTCAGTTGACGGTCACACTTAGATTAGACAATTACAATCAATGAATTTTTGCACCCAGCCGATTTCTGCCATCCGACTCACATGCTGTCCGAGCAGCGGTTAGTGCTACTCATTTCCAGTTCTTTTCTAAACAATTAATGTGGTTTTAATTTAAGCCTTCATTTGATCAAATTTCCCATTTTCTTGAAATTTTAAATTCCTATTTTACTGGACCCAATTTAATCATCTCTTCTCAAATAGATAAGCCCCAGTTTTTTGGTTGCAACTGGTAAATATTCCAGAAGTCCAAACATTACCCTTATACAAAATAATAATCGACCGCTCATTTACAAAGTGAGTGCATTTTACAGTATTCGAACTGGTAGTTGGACAATCTTAAGTATTTACTGTGAACAATTTTTGTAGATACTAAGGTAGCGCTAATCTCAAGTAAAGGTACTTTTATCATCTGACCGAGCTAAGAGTAGCAGGAAACCACAATCTCCCCCAAAATCAGAAGGATGTGAGAAAGCTAAGAATAGTTTGAAGTAGAGAGCCGGGTTACACAGTAACAACTGCGTGTGGGGCGCAAAACTGTGAAATAGAAGGCTAACAGTTTGACCCAGTTTTAATGGACGAATGTTATGTTGATGTGACAGTTAGATCAAGCAAGGCTAAAGATCACTATCATCCGCGTATTACAGCACCCCTGATCAGAATAATAATGGTCCTTATCCTGCTGTCATCACCCTCGGCTGTCCATTATAAAGACCGCGTGCCCTCAAATGGGCACCGATACACTTTTCCCCATCTATAAGGCGGAAGGAATATGCTTCTGTGTTTACTCAAAGTAATCGCAGTTATTTCGTACTACTAATAATATATTAATCGAGGAACTAATGACGACAAATATTGCAAATGTTGATAAGCGGGGACACTGTACATCTTCTGCAGTACCATCTCAAAGTCACCAATTAATATGAGAATTGTTTACCCACTTTGATAGAAACTTCAAGAGCACGCCCAATGTACTCGAGTAAACGCTTCACTTTCTGGACGAAAATGATCATCCACTCGATCAGATACTATTTTATCTAACAATATGACATGAAATTAATAAGCTTTTAGCTTTATTGATAGTATAAGTCATAAGATTTCAACATAAGAAAAGAGGAAGGGGAGGTATTGGATGTAGCAGGAAGATCTTCATCTTATTTTAGATTTCGATCGATTCCTGCAAACGGGCAAGAACAGGAAGGGAAAGAGGAATTTTTGACTTGGGAATTCGGGTTTGATCAAAACTAAACCACTTGCCTATCTGTCAGAACACGACAAATTGAGCTCATCTTTCCTTTTGCCAGGACCTGTAATCAATAAGAAATTAATTCCACTTAACCACTAACGTGCCCACTGTATGAAAACAAGGTTAAAAGAGTGAATAAATGTTCAGTGTTTACTTAAATACAAATAGTAAAATTAACTCTGTAAATAACCATATGGTAAAACTTAATCAAAATGACTAATTTACCTTTTCGTGCCAAGTAAGAAGAGCAGCAGGTGTGATATCTACAGGATTTTGGAAACCGCGGTAGATGTATTTCATCAATGTGTCGAGTTGCTCCTGATTGAGACCACCCACGAAACTGTCGATTTGGGTACTACGCATTTGAGACATGGCTCGAAGTATTAGCGCAGCAACCGCATCTTTAAGTCCGCTATCTTTGGAATTAACAGGTGCATTGTCAATAACCATTTTGACTGCATTTTCGTAGTTTCCACTGAAGAAATAGAGAAGTGAAAAAAGATTATGAACGTAAAAATATGCATTTTAACGTGTCATATGAGCCCAGGTAAAGTTCTAAAAGAAAAAATACCTTTTGAGTAAATTTTCAACATCGCGAGGATTTAGATGGGTATCATCGACAGTTTCTTCATCGAAAGTGCTTTGTCCGATGTTGTCCACATCGAGTTTTCTGAAACGAGTGTCACCTGTATTCTTGGCCATTTAGTACAACTTCCTCGAAAGAACGCAGGGAGGACAGCGATTGGTTCCAACTGTAAATTGAATATTGCAATATTTACTGATTATTTAAAACATCTTTAGCAATTGGAAACACAAATCACTATAATGTGCTGATTAGTCTCTCAGCTTTTTGTGTAAAATAATTTAATTTTCTTGCATTATTTCTATTATTAATGTTTTTCACAGCATTAAATGATCTATCGGTCACAGAGAGTTGATATGTTATCAGTAATTTTTTAAAATTCATTCTATTCTATTATAAGCCACATGTATAGCGTATCTGCTCGTCATAATGCTATGTTGCATGAATTGTACAAGTGATAATGTATGAGATTCTTGAACAAGATGATAATTCTTCTAATACTTAATGTTGCTGTTTAATATTTTTGCTTATAATAACTTTATTACTTTTCCGCATTTAAGTTTGTATTTTATGTTGATGGATTGTCGCAAATTTTTATTAGAAATTCCTGAAAACAGAATAGATTTTTTTTGGTCAGATGCATAATGTGTAGCAAAATGTAGGGGCTAGCACGAACCGTTGTTGAGGTTGAAGCAATGACTAATGGCTGGCGGCTAACAATAGCAAACAAAAGTTTCAAAAAGTAGAACACAAAGAATTGCGTAGACCATCGCGTATTGAATAAAATCACAATGAAGATTCAAGCGAGTAAGAGATAGATGGCGGAAAAAGGGGATGAGAAACCCATGAGCCGGAGAATGACAAACGTTTAGACTTGATAGGGGTTTCGCGTCATAGGAACATAAATATATCACTTCATCTTCGTGGACGAAAAGTCGAGGCATTTTCATAGGGAATGCGAATAAAGAGTAATTCTGGTCATACATAGAGAGCCATCCTTCAAATGAGATTATTATTTAAAGCCTGTGTTTGGAATCACCATCAATGGTGACCTGTAATCTGTAGTTGCGGAAATTATTAGAGAGAATGTCATTGAATACTTTTTAAGAGAACCTAGCCATATTTTATAATAGGAAATTGAACAAATATTATACAATTAATTAACGATCAGAGAGAGTATATATGAAGTTTGTTGCGCACTTGTTTAACGATTAATATTGCGCTAGATGCTATAAATGACAATTGATTATTGTGCAAAAGAGAATGGGGAAAAAATCTGTCATTCCGTGGTCTCTTAATACTTTAGAAAGGGCTATTTATGATAGTAAGATATAATCGAATATTGGAGGTCAAACCACACTCTAAACAGCTGAGGATTTGGAATTGCTCATCCTGCAATAACGAATGAGTTAATTTTGGAATCCTGTCACCAAAGAAGATACACAAGAATAAATTACTCAAGTAATATACGTGGCACACCAAAGTACGTGAATGTCTAGTCAATATTCGTTCTTGTGCCCTTCGGGAGCAGTGTGCAGGCCTTAGCCCAACATCCATATTTGCTAGAGGCAACTGATACTAATCAAAATCTGGCGATCGGAAATGATAACTACATTCTCAAGACCAACAGGCGGTCCAGGTGTACGCACATGGATACCTACATAGACGCCAATCATCACGCGGAGACATTAATCACCAGAGATGATAGATGTTACACGAAGACGCATTTATATTAAAACCTGATATGCTTGTCAATAAATTAGAGGTGACTTTCCCAGCCACCTCCAATCCGATCTATTCCTCCGATTTTGTGCTACTTCATACAGTGTCACAGTTATGATATTATATACCCATATCAGTATTATTATGACTGTTGTCATTTTACTAAATAGTGATAATATATTTTTTTGTACCTCGACATATAACAGGCCTATTTTATAAAATCTGTGTTTATACTGGCTTAAATCCATTCCATGTTGCATTTGCTTATTGTAAATGACTTTGCTAAACCCCTAAAGCTAATTGTTTTGTTTAACTAATATCTCAACTCCACATGTGTTAACATGCGTAAATACGAGAAACATGTATTTAATATCCGGTACCGTCTATCGCATTTTATTTAATAGGATGCAGTATCTTCATGAAACGTTCCCCAGCAAATATAGCATCACCTTTTAATTCCTCTTCTATTCTCAACAATTGGTTGTACTTGGCCAAACGTTCAGACCGGCACGGAGCTCCCGTTTTAATCTAAAATATTAAAGAACTAAATAGTAATTATACAACTTCAAATTATATTGGAAAATTAATGGTTTTATCCACAGAATGTGTCAAATTTATTCTGAAGAAAATGCACCATAAATAGTAAGTTATAGCTATCAAGGATGAAAATACATGAATTTGTTATTATGTGCCTTCTTTTCTAATAATAGAGTTGTTTATATTGTGGCAAATTGAAAGGAATAGCAATGGTTTTAGAGCAGAACATCAAGAGCTGACTGGGCCAAAGCATATTGAACAAGCCACGATGAGGTTTCAAGAGGGTAATAAAGAGATGAGGGACAGAGGAGATGGAAAGGGAAGCCTAATAGCCGGTAATTGACAAGCATGTATGCGTATACGGCTTGCCTTGGTGAGTGTGTAAAAAGGTATTATATTGTCTTATATAAGAGAAATAGCATAAACAGATGGAACGGGAGACTGAAATTTAGCAATGCCCATTCAAGGACCACTTAATTAGCGTATTCCGACAATCGGAATAAACCACTTGAGGACACACAATGGTTATCTACGGGGAACTTGAGCTTACGGTAGGGTCAAGCACGCAAGCGCCATTGTGAGGTTGAGATAATTGAGTCTTAGAGATTCAGACGAAGTCACCTATGTCGTCAGAACAGTTCGGAGCTGGCCGGAGAATCACACTCTCATTTATTGATAAACTGATTAGAATTTATATACAAACGTTTCTTCGATTGACATCAGTCATGTCTGATCGTCGAGGTCTCCACGTGATAATTGGCATCTGTGAAGATGTCCATAAACAAACGCACTCACCCGGACAGCCTACGGATGCCATTGTCGAGATCTTATTTTTCGATCTCTAGGTGTTGCCTGACACCTGCAGTCTATAGTAATATCTCAATCTCAATTTTATTCAACCCGGTATTACGCCATCCACCACCAAATTCAATTAAATTCGGCCACCTATCTTACCTGTAAAACTTAATATATAATTAGCCATGAAATTATTTATTCAGAATATTTCTTTATACATTAGGTATGAATGATAGAGAGTCATTTGAAGGAACAAATTATCTTTGTAAATGTATAAGTGACTATTACTTACTTGTCCGACATTAAGCCCGACGGCGATGTCAGCAATCGTTGAGTCTTCAGTCTCCCCAGATCGATGGGAGACAATTATATTCCATCCTTCAGATTGTGCTAATTTAGTCGCTTCCAAAGCCTCAGAAAATGTTCCAATTTGATTCATTTTTAGTGAGAGACAGTTACATGCTCTTAATTTCATGGCCTTTTGCATTCGTTCTGGGTTTGTTGCTGTTAAATCATCGCCCACAATCTTTTACAAAGAGAATATTATAAACGATACTACTTATATTGATTGAAATTAAGGTATCATTTTAACCTACTTGAATTCGAGATTGCCGTGTAAATTTCGCCCAGGACACCCAGTCATCTTGTTCAAAGGGATCCTCAATGCTAACTATGGGATACTTAACCAGCAATTTATTGTAGAGTTGTATTAATTTGTCTGAATCATAGAAACCATGAAAGTCACGCTTTGGTTCCTTAAAGTTTAATTGGTAATTTTTATTTTCATAGAAAGTAGAGGCAGCAACATTCATTCCGATTAATATCTTCCCCTGATAGTTTGCCGCATCGATTGCCTCCATGAGTAAATCCAAAGCTGCGATAATACAAGAACATAATTGTTTAAAAGCAACCCTCTTACAAAAAATTAATAAAAAATTTTTCTTTTGTTAAATTGAAAGCTCATAGTGACCTTATCTCTCACTTATGCTTAAATTTTAGTCAATTTCTCCCAGTCTCTCCCTTCCAAGTGTCCATCCTACCCATGACTCATCCTAGGTCAGCAAATAGTTGATCAACTTTCCTGCCTTTTGGGCATTTCTCTGCTACATGGACACTCTTCAGTCCAGTGGTTACAAGTCTAACGTCTTATTTCTACTTTTTTCTAATATTTTTTAAGGCCATGCTAATACAAATTACTCTGACAAGTTTTAATCATGGGAAAACTGATTAATAAAGAGAAGCACGATTACCGTGAGGTGTCTTGATGTTCAAAACTACACTACATTTCAAATATGAACATTCTGCCACAACCACTATACCCCGGATGTCGTGTGGTAATTAAGCATGTGAAGCTCGCTAAGGCAATAGTTTAGCCAATTTCCTCCGACTCAAACCCCAATTTCGCAAATAAATGCCACAACGAAGTAACCAAGTCCGTTGATGCAATGTTTTAAAGATTTAGACATCTTACCAGGATAAAAATTTCATAGTACGACCGAAATAGCCTTATTTAAATGATACTAGATGAAAATACACTTCTGGATCAATACATGGGATGATTGAAAAGTAACTCCCCATAAAGATCTCTAGATATTTAAATGACCAAGAATCTATCCAGATACGGGCATACTAGAAAAATGTAGAAACTAGTTATACACGTACAGAGATAGTGATGGATAATCATAGATGTACACTAATACTTTCAAAAACTATCTGGCAAAGCAAAAGGCCACAGATTCTATAATGAAGTCCTGAACGGTTTAAGAAACTTGCATTTGTTCTTTTATATACTCTTTTTATCCACGTACATCAGTCAAGAACTAGGAAAGTATTGGCAAACATTCAAATGCATTCATTGGTGTCCATTGTCGTTAGGCTTTGCAATGTATTCGGATGCTTTATTCCACATTCTATTCTTAATGCACTAGGTGTTATAAAATCAGAAAAAAATACGACGATAAACGCTTTTCCCTTAATGCTAATTGTAGTGTCCATGCATCAACGATAGTAAATACTAATTAGGATGCGCTTAGAAAAGAGCTTAATTCAAATGGTCAGTCGTTCATTCACCTCGTATATCTACCCGAAGATGCTAGAAATTAAATCTGAGTTACGAGGAATAATTGCTTGTATGTATTCCTCAAATTGAGTGAATAAAGTGCAGTAGTCTTCGGACTAATGCTGTACTATTCTCTATACTTCTCTCCCAACTTCGCATTTCTTTGACAAATTCCTAGTTAAGTATTCTAATTGTAACAGCCCTATTAGATACAGCGTAGTGATCAGTTTTTGATTGAGAATATATTAAATTCAATTAATTATTAGTGACTAGAGTATACCTTCTGATGAATGGCGGACTTAGTAACATAAGAAGAAAACTAAAACCCAAATTTAGGATTAAGTTCACTTAAAGCATGCACGTACAATTTTTCCAATTGAAACAATTATCATTTCTTCCATATTCTGAATACCTAGCTGTTAATAATGATGAAAACTAAAAATAACTGTCCGGGTTAGTGATATCGATGAGAATAAGCATGTAACACTTAAAAACAAAAAAATTGTATTATTTTGATAATAATAACAATGATGTAGATTATATTACCTTCATTTGCACTAGAGACACTCGGAGCGAAACCACCCTCATCTCCGACATTACAGGCATCAATTCCATACCTTCGAAGAATAATATTCTTTAGTTTATGAAAGGTCTCAACACCCATTTGCAGGGCTTCAGAAAAGGACTTCGCACCCACGGGAAAAATAAGGAATTCCTGCATTGGAAGAATGTTGCCCGCATGTCTTCCACCGTTAATTACATTAAAAGATGGTATGGGGAGAGAAACTCTTTTCACTCCAGCCATATTTGCTACATAACGATAGAGAGGAATACACTGAATGTTGGGTCACAATCAATTTTAGAATTATCCAATACCTTTTCAGCAGCTCCGGCCTTGAGAACAGCCAATGAAACTCCGAGAATAGCATTTGCACCTAATCGGCCTAATAATTACGGTGGTTAACTATACCAAATTTCATACTTTTATTAGGCGTTCCATCCAGTTCCTTAACCATGAAATGATCGATTTCCTCTTGTCGAGTGACATTAAAATTCTTCCTGATAAGAGCTGGTCCGATTATTTCGTTCACGTTTTCAACAGCTTTTCGAACACCCTTTCCGCTAAATTCCAGCGGATTGTTGTCCCTTAATTCGAATGCCTCATAAATGCCTTTTGACGAGCCACTTGGGACCGACGCTCGAAATAAACCTTAAAAAATGATAAATACCTTGATCTAAAGTACGTGTAGAAATCTAATTTTATAAAAAACTGAAGTATTTATAATTTAAAACACAATAGCAGCATGTTGAAAAATTAAACGGAATACAAACCTTTGTGCGTAATAACATCGACTTCAACGGTAGGGTTTCCTCGGCTATCAAGAATTTGCCGAGCTGTTATTTTCAATATAGACATGATTTTTTTCTAGAATGAATAAACCAAACTGAATCAGCCGTTTTAAATGATCGATCGATCAGCTGTTCATGCATCGATTTTTAAACTGGCATTACGATTGCTTGATCTTAAAAGGTAGATGATGCGCCGTTCTTAACCTGCAAGATAAATTTCTAAAATAAAATTTGTGATATAAATAAAATATGCATAAAAGTTCATCAATTAGCAAATATTTCAGGAAAGTACTCAAACGGGCATATGATTTCTCCGATTAAGGAATTTTAAGTGGCTCTAATGCCAACTAATGCCCCTTTAAGAGCCAGATCAAATTAAGCTAGGATTCCACTCATAAAACTAATGATCTTCCTAAGGATAACAAGAAACGACACCTTTTAATGGGTGAGAAGACCATGAATTAGATCGCACAAACGTGCATTGAAAACGAATGAGAGGAATGGAGGAATTGGGAGAGGAAGGGCTGCACCACTGGGGGAGGGAAATCTGGGTTATTATGAACATGCGAAATGCGGTACAGTAAGGCGGCAGACCGATTTCGCTTTTTTGTGCGCTGGCAATTAGGACAAAGGCATGAGTCAAAAGACGCACCATATATAGAGAGAATGAGCAGTTCCATGAATTAGCGTGCGAAGGCACGGCAAATTCACTTTTGGACATTATATCACTTAATCAATGCTGGATAATATGGATAATTATTCATATAGCTGTGCGCATACCTCGAAGCTGGGTTGGATGGAATCCCTCAGGATTATGACCCTGTGTACTTCTTCACTCGATATCAAACGCGGTTCGTGAAATACGGAGTTTTTTAAAGTTAGTATCACATTACTATTCTTACTCCTTTCGCGAGAATCTTATCTGGTTTTATTTTTCAGATGTATTCAAGGACCACAGTTCAATGGATTAAAGACGCTCAGCTAATTTAAAAAATTTATATTCAATTTAAATGTTTAAAATCAATATGCCGTTTACCAGTACTTATAAAATCCACGTTCACAGTTATAAAATTCACAGTCAGGTGTTTCGCATCGATTTTTTAAATTAAATTCAAATAATGGACGAATGAAAGTAGTATTCAAGGCCATATTCTGTTTGACACAAAATAGAAATACACCGGTTGGAAATGTCGAACATCTCCATTTGTTAAATAGCAAGCTAAAGTTTTTTATATTCCGTCTCAGAAACTCTCCGCATAGATCGTATGGATTTCAATTCCAACAAGTGGAGAATTTCTAAAACTTAACTGGGAGAGAAATAAGATATGTTTGCACCTCATGAAAATCACTTTCATAAGTCCATTTCTCCTGGATTGCTGAATATAAATTTTATCATCTGAAGTAAAAGAAAGCAATGACCTTACATTGTGTGAAAGTAAAAATATATTTAAATCACAAAAAGCATCTAAATGCAAGGAAAAATATAGAGAGATTATTCTTGGGATTGAGGACCTTGTAGTACCAACACTCACCGATTCATAGTGTATGTATTGTGTACCTACTGACTCATTACTAATTGTTATTGCCTAAAAACCGCCTCTCAAAATAAACCATAAACCTGAAGCGAATTAGAAATATGCTGGCAACCTTGTTGGACCGAAGTGAGTCACACGCTGCACGCAGAGTGGACCACTGAGGAAACCGAACTGGGAGTTCAATGTGACTATTGGCTAGATTAGGGTACATAGTCATCGAGTGTTATCGCTGCATTTGTAATTTTTTCGCTTCTTGGTCTTTATTTCTATCTTTCGTCCTTCCTATAGACTTTATGCGTCTTCCTCTGCGTTTTCTGACCTTATCTATATGATGTGTTTTAATACAAATCCATTTAGATAGCCATTACTCACAATACCATCTTCACGTATCCAGTTTGAACCTTTAACCAGCCCTCCCTCTCATCTCTACCTCTCCTGCTTAATACAGCTGTCTAATACACAGCTGTCAACCTCGAATCTCGTTCTCCTGATTCGTGAGAAAGGTTGCTGTCCTGTAAGCCTTCAAGATCATTGAATTTTAAAAGGACCATCTCGGTCAGATAATGAAATCAGGTTTACAGAGATTTGCATGTTAAAAATTTTCATTTATATACTACTATTCCAATAGCTTCAGCATTAAGAAAAATCTGTGCGTGATATGTACGTATATGATTTCACAACCATCCATATGTTAAACGTGTTTTGAAACATTCCACAAAAAATATACCGAGATTTCGGTTGTGAATCCGCTAGTGCCTGCCCCGTCTTACGGTCTTTAGTGAAGATTTGGTGATGCTAATCTATCATCGAATACTCCTGAAAGGGGCATGTTCACTATCAGGAAATAGTCGAAAGTAAAGAGAACTTCAACAAATGTTCCGTCTATTGAACTGAATAAAGGACATATAGTGGTTTCCTATTTCTCAAGTTACTTTTTCTCTGATAAAATTTCCTCTATTTGGAAATATCGAACCTTCTCACGCCTGGCCAACTCAGTCAGTCAAAATGGACTGATTTCCTACAGCATACTGAGAATGTCACTATCGCCAAATCTCATCTAAAACCATCCGTCTATCAATCCATGCTGATTTTCTTACAGCTCAATATTGAGGCGCAACTAAATACTCGGTCTATCAATTCAGGCTGACTTTCTGGAATCCCTGGTGTTACAACGATCTCAATCCATACATTCTGATCGCTTTGTTCCCTGACTTTCTCCCTATATAAACAATCTTGTACGTATGTTTCGAGAGTGTAATTATTAAAATCATTCTGTTATCCGATGCACCACTGGTCCACCTCAACTCCCGTTCTTCTGATTTGCAAGAGTCATTGTATCCTAGTAGCCTTAATCAGTCAGATCTTAAAAGAGGCTTTACTTGGGGACAAGGCTCTTCAAGACATCTTAAACTTCGATAATCATGTTCCTCTTTTCTTCCCCAAGTTTTGTATCTTAAAGCTACGCATCCACATGTCCGACTGGCACAACATACGCAAACTTTATAACCAGGTACCCATTACTTAACGGCAAGTTTCAACATTGATATATAATTCCATTGTCGACGAAAAAATGAAAGTATGTAAATTATAAGATGCTTTGTCTTCTTAACGATATAAACATCTTATGTTTCCTCCCCTCAAATGTATTAAAATAATATTTAATTATTAAATCGTGTATTCAAGCTAAAGATTTGCCTAGTACATTGCACAATTTTTCCGAGGCAACTAGGTATCGTAAATAAAGTCTCAAATTCGCTAAATTTGTCTTCTCTTTTCATCTCTACTGTTATTTTTGTGGATATTTTGAAATTGTAAGCTGAAATTACATTATTAATGAATAAAGGAATTAAAAAAAGCTGTTTTTAAATTAACTGCTTAAAATGGAGTTCATAATAGCGGAAGGTGTTAAGTCATTTTCAAACATCAAAAGTATGTTTCATTTTATATAAAAGTATTAGTACATCAGTGTAAATTTTCACATCAAAAATTTTCATTTCTTGAAGAAGCTCATCAGGGTTGCTTGCCTGGCCCTTTTTGTTTTAGAATTAGCCTAAAAAGGGTAATGAAAACAGTTAAAATTTCAATCAAAGGAATTTTAGTGAGCCTCATTAATTTCATTTTACCGTAATCTTAACTGGAGACGAAATCTTTTTGGTTTCGACAACAGGTTCCACTTTAGGTGGCTTGCTTTCCTCTGTTTTGAGCTCAGATTCATCAACTTCTTCCCAGACCCTTTCAGTAACTGCAAATGAAATCAAAACCTTTTAAGACTTCAAGACTCAGCCTACTGAATAAATGAACGTAGTATCTACATACTCAAGAAGCCGTCATCCTCATCCATGAAGGTTTTGGTCACTTGACGTTTGCGAGTAGCGCTTGCACGACATAGAGGTGACGGTGACCTTGCCTTCTTCACACCCTGTGCAGGCACCAATTCAATCCCTTCCTCATCCGAATCTTCTTTCACTTTTGAAGCTCTCTTCTTTTCTTCCTTCATAGAAGAAGTGACATTTTTAGAGGATTTCTCCTGAACGTCTTTGATCGCCTCTTCACTAACTGAAACTAGGTCCTTTTTTGAAGCGGACTTCCCAGATGGCTTTTCCTTCTGAGGTACTACAATAGGGGATCAAGACACTGTTATTAATAATACTCAGCCTAAAACAAATATTTCCAAGAATAGTATGTGACACTTTCAACAAATTCTAAGTTCTTTATCGTTCAAATGGACCTATTAGTGGAAAAGGATACGAAATATACAAGGTTACCTATAAGGCTAAAAGGGTTGAAGATATTAAAATGAAAGTAGGCCCGCATAAAGTTGCCTTTTCAAATGTACACCTTCTTCTATCTTCAGATAAATTAGACCAATCTTAAAAGCAGACAATTAAAATCCTAGTGAATGTAAGCCTCCATTCATAAAAACCAAAATTCAGCGTATCTTTACCAAATCAACTTCAAAACTAAGCTTCATTCGACGTAATCCCTAATAAATATCTCAAGTTAGAAATGTTCAAAGAACAACGTACCCATTGCAACTGCTACTTTTCAATAAATTTTCGCACCTTGCCTTCACATCTTCACTCATCAGAGGGTTATACAATTCCATCTCCAGTTAGCATATTGATTAAATGTGGCTGGAAAAATCTAACTGACTAGGTTCAGTACAATTGGTAACTGAATGATAATATACAATAACTTGCTGGACTAACTTGAAATATACTCATTGAAGTTCATTAGAGTAAATCAAAAACTTACATTTATGATTCGTCATGGATGCTTTAGCAGAGACTTTAGAAACAGACTTGGGAGTGCTGTCAATTTTAATCTAAAAAAAATAAAGATAAACTTTCTTGGAGGTTGGAAATAGAAAGTTTTGAAAATAAAACAGATGACATAAATTTGAACCATAAGCAAAAAAAATGCACAAATGTATATTTAACAAACCTTTGCGACATCGTTGCCTGATTTATTTTTAGCCTTTGATTCAACCGACTTCCCATTATCTTCATCTTCCTCATCATCTGAGAAGACCAACCGTCGGCGCTTATTTCGAATGACTTAGAAAAAAATAAAATATTAATTAATAAGTTAGTGATCGCCAAATAGTCATACTCTAGTTATGAAAAATGGATAAACGCCCTCCGTTGATATTCTAAATAGATGCCTAAGGTACTCAAGGGCGGCATATTCATATCCGAATACGCTTTGTCCTTAAGAAACCGGTGCCTAGAACCATTATAATTGATATAACTACACTTATATCTAGATAAAAAATAAGAATACTAACAGTCACCGCTACACAAAGAACATAAACTGGAACGAAGACTTCTCAAAATTCCATAATTACTTCGAACTTCTTTTTCAACTTATGATTCTGATCGTCTTGATCAGATAATCAGTGACTAAAATCCTCCATATAATAATAGTTAGAAAATAATTGCTATCTATATTTTCCATCATATGGTCTTACACATTCGTTGTGGGCTATCGATATACTCAAAGCTTCTTATTATGAATGTTAAGCTTTCTTTGTTAATTCGCTTTTAATTTATTAGTAATAATACCTCTTTCACTGGTCGTGAACGATTCCCTGTTTCCTCATTTGCTAAGACAATGATTAACATCCTAACCCTAATTTATCAAATCATACAATAATTCAGAAATTTCAATAAAGACGTGCTCGAATCGTTTCCTTTGGGCTGTAGTCGTTACTGGAGTAATAGTAAGTAGTGATTGTTGCTACTCGAAAAGGGGGTCTAAACAGCTTTCTTCCCTGCATCGATACTCTTTCGTGTCGATATACAATAAATCTATAAAATTCAAATCTATAATATGATCCCTGTTCGAGTTCTACCTATCAAATAAACAGACTGCGTTTAAGTTTTATATTATTTCAAACTGATCATCCAACTGCCAGCGTGACATTAATCCTATTCGATTTACCACTTCAAAAAACTCATTTTTGACTAAATGATAATTTTAAAACAAGAAGGTTCAACTGCCTATATGAATTTATCAGTCATACGGTGGATTACCTGTAGCCAACATGTATAATACCCATTTGCTCTAGTAATAGTATCAGTACTAAATTTGAAATAAAATTTATAATGGTTTTCAAAACGTACATTTAGCCTCTTCCTCATACCTATCCTCGTCTGAATCCGCGAACGGATCTGGAATGTCTTCAGCTTTTTCTGACGGTTTTTCGAGTTTACTATAATGGAAAATAACATATTACTTCAAAAAATCGAACTGGGTGATAAATTGAGCAAATCTTCTACTAACTTTTTCTTGGGTTCAAATTTGAGACTCGATTGAAATCTGGATTTCGGTGGTGGTCTTTTAATCGATTTTCTAGGAGTTGCTATTTGAGTTGTTGGCTCCATTTTTGGTTGGGGCTTAACTGGAGAAGGTTTCGGACTTGCAATCCTTGTTATGTTAGCCGAAACTGAAGAAGTGGGTGGAATGTATTTCCATGGAAAAGAGACGAGTCTATTACAATAAGCGGACATTCGGTTTAAAATATCAACTTACGAAGGATGTGAGACGGGATCTTGTTCTAGAGATTTGTCAAAGCAAGCTAAGGCGTCAACATTCTAACAAAAACTTAGTCAATATTTGAAATATTTTATTACGCTTGTTTCATTTTTGTGTATAGAGTATACATGTCTTTTAGATTCATTTAATTCCTTATCAATTGCCAAATCACTGGAGGTAGTTAATCGAACAACGTACGACTAAATTTGCACAAAATAAGAAACTAAGTAAGATCTTACCCATTGGTCGTTATTCATGCACTGGAAGCCGCTGATACGAAATACTGGCTTAACTTCAGGATGTTTCTTAATATACATTTCTAAATTGCTAAAAGAATGAAATAACGAGAACAAAAAGCAAACCTTTGAGAGTCTTCCAAGCTCCATCCATAAGCGATTGAAAGGGACTTATGAGAAGCCTAAATTTATTTAAAAAATGACTTAAACCTTACTATCCCATCCTTTTCTTCGAAGTGTTGGTTCACTGAGCTTAGCATCGCATTCTCCATTCTAAAAATAATGATGAAATACTGTGCATAAATTACTCTAAACTTAAACGAAAAGTTTTAGTGCTAAAAGGGAAGTATGAATGTATAACCTCTCCTGCCTCCGATTTGCGGATTTTACAGAGGTCAATAAGTGCGCGCAAACAGTAAGCGAGCCAGTGCTTCTTGACTATAAAATTGTTGAAAAGTAAATCATTTTCTAATATCTCATTAAAACACTAAAAATTGTCCTTCTCTTGAAATATCTAATTTGATTATGAGGATTCATTGCTCAATAAAGATAAAGCATTTAATATCAGCAACGAAAGGAAAAATTTTGCCCATTTATTCATCGGATATGTATCACTTTTGGTAGTATTATTCATAGGGAGTAAATTTCTTTATTTTGCTCTCATTGAATTGCATTTATCATAGTATGCACCACTGCCTTATAAATACGGCCACAAATGGTTTAATTTTAGAAAATCATATTATTATTATACTCTTATCCAAAAATAATTTAAAATGTGTTAATAGAGATTCCTGCTGTTATATGCGATATAAGTCATGGCGAAAACCGTTATTGAAATACATTCTAAATATTTCAGGAAATCAGAACACTCGATATTGGTAAACCAAATCTGTACAAATGAAGCTCTTGTTTTACTACCAGCTTTGGGGTTTTAAAATATCTGGTCACTTTAATTCCTACCATTTTAATGAACCAATAAAAACTACACTAAAATTTGCAATATGATTCAGTCTTTCTATCAGTTCATTATTTATAAATAAATATTCGATTAGTCCAGTTTAAATAGTCGTAATTTTTATAATATGGCCTTATGCATGTATAATTTTTAACCTCAGGCGTCAAATTCGAATAATCCGCCTAGTCTCGCTGGGTTTGATGCGCTAACGTTAATAATGTGGCAGGAAGCTAGAAAACAGGAAAAGCATATTCGTTCAGTTCTAGTTGATCATCGGAAAAGAGCTGAAAGGCGACTGAACTTTTATTCACAAATCGTATGCACAGCATATTCATCTAAGTTAATTTTCTTTAGCGCCAAGACCCAATAAAGTTTATTCGTGTTTATGGAACACCTGCAAAAATTAATTTAGATATTGAGGTCAGAAGGGCTGCGGAAAATCCCAAGAACATGTAAGCTAATGAATACTGTTGGCCCTATTTCTTCAATAATGGGATTCGAGTTCAAAATTATTTTTATTCTTGTAGGATGCCCTGGGTTGGCGATTCGTCAATCATTATTGATCGATTCGATGCAAGAGCAAATTTAGAGACGTATTCTTCTGCAAAGAATGTAGACATTAAGTAAAGCAAATAATCAAGTTCAAGCTTAATTTCATTCCATTTATTTCACTATATCATCCTTTCTCCTATTAGGCTTACTACACAAGAAAAGATTGAGGGACGTCTTTGCAATTACGAACGTTATAGATGCCTTGCTCATAACGACTTTCTTGGAGGTAATATCAATGTGCTTATTGTACCATTTTAATGCAGTGTTCCATTGTTCTGTGAAGACTATGTTATACCAAACTATTAGGAGTCGAATGCAGAAGATTTTTGTTGAAAACAGTATCTTACTGCCGATTATTTTTTCGCCCAACTGACACTTTCAATCTTATCTCTAGTTACCGAGTCTATGGCACTGAAACAGATAGAACGGGAAGAAAAGTACGGCGACACGATGAACAAAAAGCTAGATGGTGATTCTAAAGATAAAAAGTGGGTCTTTTTTCTGATTTTATTAGGTTATATTTTTGGGGTTTTATTAACCAGTATGTTTTATATTTAGACCAGAGCCGAAAGCCGCTATTGGTTTTGTTTATGAAGAGGGTGAAATCATTGCAGGAAAAATGCCACAATCATCAAAGCATGCTGTTGGTTCAGACTCAGATGCTTCCGAAATCGACAGTGATTTGGATATTGGTATATTTGTTTTTTTGTGTCCTTGATTTACTTTAGTTTTCGACTAGTTCTTACAACTATAAGCTGCTAAGTTACTGATATTCATGTTATTTAATAGGTTAGTAAATTATGCTAGGATAGTTTCTAATTTCTAATAATTTTTTCCCCCTCTCAAAATACAGATGTGGAATTGGATTTGGATTCACTTGAACCAGAACAAAGACAAGAATTGATTGATTGTTCCCACAATTATGGAATGAAACGATCTGACTTTATTCGGCTTCTTGATGCCGATCAGGTCTTGGAGTCAGAATTGCGTGCTGCCAAAATTCAGGAAGAGGAAAAGTTGCAGCATGTAGGTAGTGTCCTTTTTTATTTTGTCGTTAAATAGACATACACAGGTGTTCATTGTGAAATGAATTTGAAATTGTTTTATTTTCGAATGAATGGAGGCACTGCCTGTCAGTTTAGCAATCATTTTTTTCTTACATTATCCATATTTAGTTCGTTTTTGTTTAAACTCCTGTTTTCTTTCTCAAGACATTAATGATCATATATTGAATATCAAAGTCATTATGTATCTTTGTCAAATTATGCTCTAAAATATTTTTTTTCTATAACCAAGTCTAGAAAGTTGAATTGTATTCTAAAATTAGTTTTCTTTTCTTATTTTGTTTTGTAATTGAATCTGGTCCCAGTTGCTCACTAGTTAGGTTGTGAAAATAATTTCCGAGTGTTAACAGCGAACATGACCAATCTCATCTTTGGATTTTAAATGATCGATTTTCTCCATGTTTATTTTTGTGACTAGTATTTATTTGTTTTATTATGAAGATAGGTGGGTTTTAAATTGCCAAATGACTACCGTTGATGATAGTATATATAATAATTTGTACAAGTATTATCATTTTGACTTCATGATAGTACATGTTATTGTTTTTATCTATTATCACCATTCACGTATTAATAATTTTATTATAAAAGTTAAAAAACTGATTGTCATTCTCAACATAACAGAATACTGTTATGGTAAATTAATCTTCTGGTTTAATTAGTAAACAGTACTACTCTGACTATAATTAATTACGTATTAGACCTTAAAGTAATGTAATATTAGGTAATCGGGTATGCTTTTTTTCAGTCCCATATGGATTTATAGGCTTTGACACTCCCCCTTTTTATCTCCTAGTAGTTCCTTTACTAGATCTGCTTTTGAGGAGATATTTGTAATTTGTGTTAGATTTCGTTGGATATCAAATAATTCTTTTAAATCGCATTATAACTTTTCTTAATTTTATTACCTTTGTTTATTTTTATCTTCATTTTTTAGTACCGTCGACCCAGACGTAGACATCGTGTCAGACATGAATTTGATAAGTATGGTCCAAATGCTTCAGGACCGAAGTATGTGAGCATTCATAATTACCACCTACCTCTTCTCCCCCCCCCCCCTTCCTTCAAGCACACTTCCATTACTATATATATCTATTCTTTCACTTTTCTTATCCCTATGAAAACGCGTTTTTCCCATTTTAGAGTTGGACTCCTAAACGGACAGCCAATTACTCGGTAAGTAAAAAAGTATAAGTATACTGTTACAAATTGAATTAGGAGAATTTAAGCAAATCAACATTGTTTTTTATTAAATCTATCAATGTACGCAGTGGAAGTTGATTCGTTTGTGTTCCAACCAAGTAAGTTTTCATTCACTGCGTTCAAACGAGGTTGTTTAGAAGTTTTGCAAGAAAAAGCGAGCCTCTCAAAGTTTGAGGTCAGTTCTGCTGTCATGATATAACGCTGACAAACAGTAATTTTGATCAGCTCCGCGTTATTGAAATAAGGTAGGAAGCTCAGAGGAGGAAGCGAAGCTTGAAGGAATACGTGTCTGCATTCGTTAAGTGCTCCCATTGATGGCGTCAAAGCACACCCTCAGTCCACCTTTTGTTGATGCTGGAATATTTTAATTGACAGGGTTCACGGCTCTCTTCGGGTCAATTTTTATAACAGTATAGGTCAATTAGTTGAATATGTAATGATTTGTGAATAATATATAAATAATTTTCGCCATCATGGAGTGCTTTTGAACTAGAAAAGGTAGGAATGATTTAAAGAAATATATTAGGTTTTTATTTGCATCTATTCATTGTACATCTCGCAGATTAGTCGCGTATGCATTTCACATCTTTAGGACTAAGATTTTGGGTCTTTTATCTTAGAGCTTAAGATCGTTTAAATAGTACAATCTGATTTTCAAGTTAGTGGTTAGTAGACACCATTTCAGTGGTACTTTAAAAGGTCGATTCTTAAATATTATCAGCCTATTATTATTTCCCCTCAGTCGAAAAATCTACCTTTCCGGAGCTTCTTCAGACTCCGAGAGTTATGGTTCGCCGTCTTCAGAAGAAGAGGAACCCATATACAGACGACGTAGATCCATGCGAGAGGGGGGTGAGGGCCTCTCCTGCGCAAAGCCCTCTCTCTACGACTCCAAACGCCCAGCGGTGCTTATTGGTGGCCTGACTCTAGTCGCCTTCTGTGATCCCAAAAAGAGACGGCGACGTTTTCGAGATCGTCCAGGTAGAAGGTGGCCCACAAGTCGGTCGAAATCTCGATCCTCGAGTTCTGACTCATCTGCTGCTGGCCGACATCGTCGTGGCAGTGGAAGACGTTCAAATAAAGTGGAATATATCACCACATTTGGCGACGATGGAGATGCTGATGATAGTCAGGATGAACACAGAGAATTTCCCCTCTCCCAAATCCCTGTTATGTCTGCTGGACGTCCCAGTGATGCGGCGTCTAAGGTTGCTGCCTCGATTATCTCCTCAATGTTTAAAAACTCACCGAAGACTAGCTCTCGATCTAAACCACCTCCATCGGTGAAACCTAAAGTACCATCAAGTTTAAGTTCTAGGTCAGTAACTGAATGTATTTCAAAAATTTTGCTAATAGAGTACCCTTGCAAAGCTATCGGTCTTCTAGGCTCTACAAAAATAAGATGGGAGAATGCTCGAATGTAGCGAGCAGAACTATATTGAGATGTGTTGCGCAAATGATCTACGTACATGGTTTCTGTCTGCCAGGTAAGTTGGAAAGGGAAAGCTTGTTCAAATGCTACGTGGGGAATGAATGCGAAAAATTTTAATAAATTTCTTGAAGGAGTGCGATTACACATTTTGTTATAGTTTATAGCTTGGTAACAGTTCATTATGCTATTCGTATTTATGAAATATTTGCGTTTGAAGTGAGTACGGTTTAACATGTGTCAACCTACATGGTTGTCAACATGTTAATTTGGGATTGAGAATTGGGTATTTTAATGTAGGCTTTTTTTCTTATGAGCCAAGATACGATCTGACATAATTTAGGCAAAACAAAGCTCAGTAAAGTATTTTTACGTGGTTTATTCTTTAGTCGGCGGCGTCGCAGTTCATCTTGTTCTCGCAGTTCAAGATCATCGAAGAAGACTGTTGAAAGAGACCGTCAATATAGAAAAAGAAAGCGTTCCTCCTCATCCTCTTCCTCGAAATCTTCCGCCGTGAAAAGGCGAGCTCAAAGTCGACGCCAGGAGTCGTCTACATCATCGAGATCAGCGTCTACCAAAATTGCCAAGAAGACCAGATCTCCTAGTGGTGATGAAAGAAGGTTAGTCTTTGCGATCTATACGGAGTAAAATTTTTTTCATTATCTATCAACACATTTGTATCAGGCTCTGCTATAGATAATTTTTATTCAAGGTGGAACTTAAAAATTTTTTTTCCCCCCTCCATGGAAAACGAATAAAAGCTGGTGATACACATTTCGTAAGCATTAAGACCGAGGTAGATGAAATAGGAAATCAGAAGCTCGACTTTTTCCTTCCTTGGGTTCAACCGTTCTTCCTACCACTGTAGTAATTTCATGTGAATTGAGCGATTGAAGATTCGTAGTGACATTAGAATATATTCATTGCCAGCTTTTCTTTTATTAATTGTTCCTTAATTATTAAGTCCATCGAACCATAAGGGCATTTTGATTTGGAAAGGGAGATGTATTACTTTCTATATGGTATTTAGTGAGGAAAGTAGGAGGACTGTGAGACTTAAAGAAATCCGTCTAGAAATTGGAGCTTTTAACTTAATCAAAATGCGAAAATGCTTCTGTTTTTAAGTCCTCTTTATGGCTTGAACATTTGGGAATGTTCAGTTTATTTAACTCACTTTAAAGGCATCTGAGTAGTAGTTGCGCTAGACATGGGTTTTCAGGAGTGAAGGTTTACCTTTATCTACATTTTCTAGTGCGTACTCCACGAATCAGTTCAAAGTCGTTTGATATTAGCAAACGACTTATACCCGGCATTGAATGAATTTTAAAGTTAGGGAAATGACAATACTCTCATTTTTCAATTTACTTAGCTGTTAGTTAATTGTCATAAGCAGCGATATACACCGGGTAAACTTTGTCCTTTATTAGCGATGGTACAAACTTACATGATTTCCGCAGAGAAGAACTCACCAGAATTCGCTTTTGATGGATTTTAATAATTCTTAACTTCTTCCCCTTACTTGTGACTTGTCTTTCTATGCCTTAATAACCTTGATATGAGCGTCTTGGGGCAAGTACTCACTTCATATTCTAATTTCTCATCCTGTCTATGGTGTAGACGTAGGAAAGCAAATGGTTTGGCAAGCCTTCTCTATCCTTCATTGATGAATCTAAATCGGCAGTCTTTTCAGTGGACTCATCTTTTCGATTTCGTTATGCAACCACCATTTATCTTTTGCTCTTATTGTTTAACATCAATAGTTGAGAAGCATTTAAATTATTTTATCTGTCCACTTTACTATTTGCGTCACTATTTAATATATAAAAGGACGTGCTCGATAAAATCCTCTTAAAATGAAGTCCCATGAGAGATCAACATGTGAATTGATAACTTGCATTTGTTTCTTTTCTGTAGAAGAGTTGAACCTGTCCCAATAAAACGCTACTACCGTCGTGAATTAGAGTCAGACAACGAGGAGAAAATTTTATCCGATTCCTCCACAGAGTCAGAAAGTGAATCTCGAGGTCGTTCTTCATTTGCTGATCAAGATGACAAGCGCAGAAGGTTCGTGTGTGCAGATTCGTTTCATCTGATTATGAATTTTCCTTATTATCTCTGTCTACTCCGTTTTTAACTTGATTTCAAGTAGATACCATCATGGCGACAATGACGGGGGTAAGAAAACAGCCTCTTCTTCGGTCAATCGATATTCGAATTCCGCTAACGCTCACCACAGTACATCATCCTCCAAAGTCAGTTTCTTTGTGCATTTCTTTGTGCTTCCCACCACCCACTCGAACGCAGAATTCACATCCATTCAAGTTCCATCCATGCTGTGAAAAGATCTTTTATAACTATACACTCAGCTTTTGTTATTTAAGTAGTGAGTAGGTTTTAGTTGGCGGAAGCTAGTCTAGTTTAATTGCCACTGTTTTAGTACGACTACTAAGTGCTGGCTATTAATTTGCATTTTTCTTTCTAGGATTCCCATGGAAAATCATCTGGGCCACCTAAGCTAACTCCCCAAGAGATTTTGAAGCGAAGAATGCAAGCTCAATTAAATAAAACGGGCGAGTTTATCCATATTTTACTTTTGAAAGAAATGCTTGTAATATTGCGAATATTCAGTGGATTCAGAAAAAATAAACTACTGGTTTACTTATTATCTGAAGCGATTGAATGTGGCTTTAATTTGTGAAGCGTGGTTTGAAGTTGTTGCTGCTTCTACGATTGGCTGGGATGCCCGTAACTGATGACTCTAAAGCTCAGAATGTTTAGTCTCCCATCCTAAAGCCGCTGATTGTCAACCCTAGTCTGCCAAAAATTAGAAGGCGAACGTAATTGAATGATCGTGTTTTCGGGGTTTAATATGGTTTTATTAGGTAACTCATTAACATGGGGAATTCGTGCGTAGGCAGGACAAGTTTATGTTCTGACGTACATATGGAACAAGATTGGAGAGGAGGAATGCAAATGGATCGCTGTTTTTGACGATAGATTTTAAGTTACCATGTCTAATAAACTGGTCCTTGCCACTTATGATTGCTGTCACCATTGACCGTGTTGGTTCCAGTAACCCATCCAAACTCGAAGTTGTAAAAGGGATACTAGATTTGATAATCGATGATGGAAATGACCGAGGTTAAGCAGAATGAGCCTTGGGTATGTACAGTGATGAATACCTATGAACGGTTGGAGACACAGGCCAATCACCACGCGTCTACCTTCGATCCGGTTGATGATAGCCAATATCTTGTCTACACCTGTGATTTCTCATCAGCTGTAGAATAGGGGAACTGCTTACCTGCAGATTAGTTAAGCAATGGTTTTTTTTCATTCTACCAGTTTCTATGGTTGTATCTTAACTACATTCACTACGACGTCCATTGATCCGTTTTTTTTTTCTTATACATGCGTCCATTTCGAGTAATAGAATTTTTTGGACTTAATTTCATCGTAAATCTACTGTTTGTATCGTTAATCTTTTGGGTGAATTTCGTTACAGACTATAGTTTTATTTATTTATTACGTCATTATAAATATTAAAATATTCCATTGTGGAAATGTGTCTAATCACATAACTGTAAACCAATCCAATGTGGGTCAAGGGAGGGTGCAAGGGAGTAGCGGCAGTAAATCAATTCAGGATCTCAAGAGTCTTATATAAATCTTATCTTTCTAATTCCTGAATGTAACCCCCTGTTTCCCGATTGAATCCATGTTTGCGGTGTCCAGAGCTTTTTGACCAGTTAATTATTATGTTCGTGCCATTTAGGTATTTCTTTCTAATGATAACATGATGGAAAAGCTGATTTGACTTTGACATATCAGAGATCAGGCATGTTGAATTTGTGTGATAGGATGCTAACTCTACATTCTTTTTGATGTTTAGTGAATGCCGAAAAGAAAGCAGAATCAGAGCGACTCGAACAACAAGAACGTGAACGAATGGTATGTTTCACATATACAAGTATGTGTTTTCATTTTTATTCCATTAAAACTTCTTTTTCTTTAGGCTCGGGAGGAAGGTCTGCGCAGACAGGCTATGCAAATCCGTCAGCGAGAAATTGGGAAGCGTTTGGCCGAGCGGGGACTCCAACATCCACTCACTAATTCCTATCGACGTCGTTCACTCTCTTCTTCGTCGTCAAGGTCATCTAGTCGTTCACCGAGGTCACCAACTGTCCCACCGGCACATCGGCTTGATTCGTTACCTCCATCACCCATCAATTTAGGTATTTATTTACTTAAATACCATCAGTAGCGTTATTCAGCAGTTTATATATTCGTAGTAGTCATTATCAGTTTCCTTAAGTTGTACCCACTCTAATTTTTGGGAAATTCTTACTTTAATAAAGGTAAAATCATTTCCAAATTTTGTTTATACTCTACTAGTCAAACATGCTAGTGGATTCCTTTAATATCTATTAGTTACTTGTTAATAGTAAGCAGACTCAGTGATGTTAATTTCTTTTGTCTTGTAGAACTGAGCCCGGGTAGACTCTCTAGAGCTCGTCCGCGTCGTTCTCCCTCACCGTTTCGTCGTCGGGACTATCAAAGTCGGTATGGTGTTAAGGGTCCACGCAGACAGCCATGAAGTCCACAAAGACTGCTTTGAAGACAATTAAAGCTGGGCATTGGTGCAAAGTCCGTATTTGTAGATCATTGAAATTGTAATAAAGTGCAATGTTATTTTAATTGTCCTGTTTTGCATGTCTTCTAAATCAGTCGTCTAAAGTTCGTTACCCATCGCAGCACTATTTAAAATCATTCAAGAGTGGTTTAGTCGAATGCGAGTTTCTCATCAGAGAGATTCCCGGCTGTTACTCCTTTCAATATGAGTGTTGTAATATTTCTGACAGGTATATTTATTAATATATGGCTGCGCCTAGGATACCTTACACCCAGTTCACTTAAAAATGTTGTAAGCGCGTCACTAGCTAATTAACCTGCGGACATCGATTTTTAGACAACCGATGGTAGGTCATCTGGTCAGCAAACTTAAGTGACCCCTTTTCATCTCTAAATGGAGATTAGGGATCCCTTAGGTACTTTTTAGGGTAAGACAGTGGAGTAAACGCGTCTTGTCTCAAGCCTCTTAAATTCCGGCTTGTGTGGTACGTTAATGAAGCAGAGGAGGGAACAGCGAGTGGCCAATCAAGGTAGAGAATCGTGTTGTGCCCTTATCACCTGAAGTACACAGGAAATAAGACCAGGAAAGCACGTAAATAAGCTATAAATAATTGTAATTAATGAAGTATTGAACCTTAAACCGATAAAAAATGGGAAATAGGAAAGCAAACAGAAGGGTTGGGTAGCATTGGTTCTATAAGTATAGGATATCATGAGTAAGAATACAATCGGTAACCTAGGTGGCAAACAACGGAATTTGAATGTTTGAACCAAAACTGTCCGATAAATAATTAGTATACGATCCGAAATTAAAACCCATTGAGGCAAGACATTTTGATAACTCTGCTTTACAAACAGCACCTTTTCCACTCCTACCCCTTTATAATCCATGGGAATGGCTGTTGATCGATCTCAGCCGTTTCGCAACAGTGAAAAATTGCAGGTTTTTGTCTGATTGTGGGCTATAATGCAATTAAGCAATAGTTCTGGCAACACTAACAACGAATTCTATAATTGTGGTACTGACTTTAGCATATTTGACATATCAACCAATTTCACTTCGAAAAATTTCACTTCCATTTCCGCATTTAATTTAGCAAGGTGACTATTGGTAAGCAGGGTCTATTTGCACAGGTCGTTAACCTTTGACCGTCGTAACAAGCTGTGACCATTAGTAAGTTTGATTTATCGGAAAATCGATAGAGCAAATTTGCGGTATTAATCATTTATGTATTCATATAGTTGGTAATATTATAATAGTCTTGACAGTCTTAATTGTTCATTGCTTAGCTCAGCTTAGAGATTATAAGCGGACCTTTTTGGTTTCAGTTACTTAGATATATTTTTACTAAACGTTTGTAATTAACCTTACACCTGTGGGGTTCACAACGCTAACAAGGCTGATTGAATCACGTGCGCTAGAAATTTCTGGGAAGTGCAAGGATGTAACCGGTTGCGTAGAGAACAAGCGCGGCCGTCGGTGCAGAGACCTCCTCAACCTATCCACAATCAAGACCCCTGCATCCTAGCCCGTTTTTGTATTTAATGACTAACCTTTTGACTCACAAACACAAAGAGAAGTGAGCAATTAACCCTCTCCACTCAGTATCTTTCTGGTTCTTACCATTTTGGGCATAGCTTAGCTAATTTGGGAGTGAACTAAGAATAGAAGACTGCTAGAGGCAATTCAGACTGCTTAGGAGGATTACGTAGGTGTAGCAGAAAGACTTAACACATAGCCTGAAAAGTCCCGGGTCTAACACATAAATGACGCTAGTTTTATTCCAGTCACCTTTTTTTCAGTTAATACTAACCTTCAAAAGACAGCCGTTTAAATTTCATGATATCCTATTCATTAGTTTGTGAGTTATTGTGCTAAGAGTGACGCTACTTTTGTTATTTTCAAAACTATGGATCAAAAACAATTTCGTGGTGTAATTTTACACTGCTTCTTGATGGGAAAAAATGTCGTTCAAGTGAAGCAATGGCTTGAAAAGTGTTACGGGGGCTCTGCTTCATCAGAAACAACAATAAAACGTTGGTTTGCTAACTTCAAATGTGGTCGTAGAGACATCGATGATGCAGAACGCAGTGGACGTCCAAATGAAGCGGTAACATCAGAAAACGTAAAAAAATTCACAAAATCGTTTTGAATGATTAAAAAGTTAAGTTGCGTGAGTTAGTTGACATGGTAAAGATATGAAAAGAACGTGTTGGCTTTATATTGCATAAGCATTTAACTATGAGAAAGCTCTGTTCAAAGTGGATGTCGCGTTTGCTCACTGTTGACCAAAAACGAGAACGTGTTGATGATTCTGAGCAG
>CAADRB010000003.1:5349177-5372044 GCA_900708905.1 Hymenolepis diminuta
GGAGTTCAAACCCACTCACAGAGAGGGAGGGAGAGAGACACGATTATCTCTCCCTTGCTCGATGCGAGACGGCTACATTCGGCATAGCTCCTACCACTGCAAGTACCACTTTGCAAATCCACCACTGCTGCAATTAAAGCCTTACTGAGCGTTTTACAGAGGCAGGCAGATAGATCGCCACGGAGATGAGCACCACCTGCTTTTAAATGGCGTCCGGATATCTAGGATCTAAATGTCCATGTTCTAACTGCCTCGACCGTAAACGGGATAACGATGTTCACTTTTTATGCTCCATTTTTGGGGGTGATCGAATAGAGACTCTATATATGACCGAATATATGGCAGATAACCTTAGATTATCCAGTTAAATACAGCATAATGAACTGATAGAGCAGATGGAAGCGTGTTTTATGGTTTAATTTCTGTAAAATGCGGTAACCACTTGACCACCTGCAATTTTTGAAGGGGGAAATTAACTATCCGTATCATCGTCATAAAAAATAACCAGTATATTTTTGACAAAGGTTGTCCCTTCTTTTCATTCAGTAAATTTCTAGGATCGTGAAAATATGTTCTTCGTAATACCAGTATACAATTTAGATGACTAATACTAGATTTGCGAGGACTTGTTGGCTGATCTCTAGTGGTGAATTAAGTCCCAAATTGATCGCGTGACCAACTGGGATCGTGGTTATCATAACCCCCAAATTATTTATCCACGATTACGGTGTGAGGGGAGCCCTAACTATTCAACCGTATTATATCACTCTACTTTACCAAAACATACATCCATTAGCTAATATGATATCATCCACCCTTTCATATTCCCCCTTTCCATCGATTAATTAATCAGCCTGCATTCATATTTATATCTGTTATTTTATTTTTGCTATATTTAACTTTATGTGTATTCCTGATGACCTTCTATTTCTTTATATAGCTGTGAAGTAAAGTCGCGACATGACATCTCTGGATACCTTTTCTGCGAATAAATTAATAGGGTAAGTTGTCTTTTCTATTCCATTTGGATCAATGGAGAATTTGCCAACTTAAAATGCGCAGTATTAGGAGATTTCTTCTAATTCAGTAGCATCAGTGATTATTATTTACGGTTTATTATAAAATGCATCTTAAGAAATTTTCTTACTATGTCATATGTGGATGAGGAGACATAACATACCAAATTAATTAATTCAACCCAAGCCATGCTGTTTTTATGCATTTTAGTGTTCATAGAGCCTTTTCTTACACATTTTCGAAAATTTATAATTGGTTACGATAGTTGGTGTCAGTCATATGAATTTCATTAAATTATCTATTGGTTTTTTGTCGCAATTATTGATTCTATTGGCACATTTCAATTCTTCTTTATTGGTTAGATTTCATTGTCAATGGCTATGCTCATTTTAATAAAAGATGTAAAATAAAACCGACCTTTTTTTTGAGTAACTGACTTTAAATTTCTGTTAACTTAAATGTCATCCACTGACATTCAATAGCACTCGAATCCAATTCTATTAAAAGTAGATAAAGAATCAAGCGTTTAACTGCTCGATCAGTCCACGTGTCCCGGAATTAATTTCACGGTTGATCCCCTCCTAAATCTACTGGTGACCCCGTACTCCGAAGTTGTTTCAATTAGTCTCCGCCTATTTCAACTCAAACAACTGCGCAGCCTATAAGTGACCATGCGAACATGCACAGAATTCTGGTGACCCCAAAATCAGGTCATAATGGCGCATGAAAATACACATAACGCCTCCCAATCTATTTCGATCATTTCTTGTGGTTCTCGTTCACCCTGGCGACAGCTACAGGTCTTTAACTGCGCAATTGGAGAAGAGTGAAATGATCAGCACAGTCGCTTATAGCAACACCAGTTGTGAAATTGGACTTACATGTTTCAGCTACCGAGAACCATTTGTGGTTAAATTAATTAAGCTTGATTTATATACATATGCGAAGCAAAATACGTAGTGATTCATTAGTAATCTGAAGCTTGGCTGTATGAGGGACAAACCGGATTTGGAATATAATTCCAGTTACAACAGAACAGTTGCAACCCATTTCAGTCAAGGTGGTTATACTCATCACTGGAATAGGTCCTCTAAGGCAAATTCTCTTTTCCACATTTGGAACACAATTTCATTAACCGGTTATTGTATGTTGATAAGATTAACAGAGAGAGAATTTCTATTCTAACGAATTTTGGACGTCTTTCATGTACCTCTACAACATTATTTTTTTTAAATTTCTACATTAGATTTAGTGATTTTTTTCCCAAATTAATGGAAAGTTGTATTCATAAGCTTGATGTCCTTTATAAGCCACTGCGATGATCCTATTTGCCATTGGTTCATTTGGTTTCCTATCTTCATTTGCAAAGCGGTCACTTAATCAATTCAGTGTACGAGCATTACTGGTGGAGAAGATACGTGGAATAAAAATATTTTGAGTCTGGAAAGTTAAAAATATAGTGTTTGGTACCGCTTTGTTCTTACACTCTTCATTTCTAGAGATTCTTTGCCAGATTATGTTTAAACTGAATTGTGTTTCTTCTTTCTTTGGCATTCCTTAAACCTTCAAAAATTGCTCCTCCAAGCACAAATCGTAATTATCGATGGTCTTCAAGAAGCATTCTGATGCGAATAAGTATTAAATTATCATGGCCATTATCTTGACCCTTCCTTTTATTCTGACCAATTGAAATAAATCTTATTTCCTACTAAAAAAACTTCGCTTAAACTTTACTAGTCACTCTTCACCAAGACTATGAAAGGGTGCCTGTTCGATTTTTAATTTATGAGGAGAAAAAAAGCCACGAAAAATTCAGGCATGCTGGCTGGCCGTTCCAGTAGTACGTGACAGTTCACTGCGTGACCGCACAACTTTTAGTCTTGGGGGTTAAAATGACAACTTTTTTCGCTAGAAGTTTGTAAAGATTTTTTTCTCAGAATGCAAGTTTGATACTCCCATTCTGACATCAATAGCTCCTATGCGGAAATAAATAAATCCCAAAGATAGGTCAACTTTGATGGAAATTGCCGTGATTCTCTTGATAAGTCCCCACTTTTGAAATCGAATATTTTTTTCATTTAGTAGTCTTTTACATAAAGTTTACGAGAGGAACACACTCAACAAACGATTTATTTGAAATTCAAATAATAATTTAACATTCATCCGTAGTTGCTTAAACTACTCAGATCTTCATCACAGAAGTGCAAACTCAAATGAGCGCTTTTTATGGTATCTGAATTTTGCATAGCGCGCCTATAACTTGACAAACAATACACCTGTTATACGTCCGGAAGCATTTAAACGGCGTTACTTTTCGATCACCAAATTGACACCATCTTGTCCAGCCTTAAGTCTAACTTTGAAGGAACCTTTCTCTGTAAATGACGATAAGACTTAAGACTTGTGACCTTTTTATTCAACCGTCCATTTTAAAGTTCACATTTTTATTCTTAAGGATAGTTACTTCGGCTATATTTTCCCTCTTATTTAGGATATTACTTATTTGATGTAGACTAAACTATTTACAGAAATTTCAGTCAATTTCTTTCAAATACACACAAATTTAAAGTACTTATCATAAATGGGTGCGGTAAACCTAAAATAGAGAAAACGTCTGTCAAATGAGTGATCAGTTTTATGAACGTAAACCTTAAACAAAATGGCAAAAGAATGTTTGAAATACCACCTTACTAATTAACTTAATTTAGCATCCACTGCACAACATGACAACCTTGTAACTTTAAACTAAATCCGTGTTACAGGATTGCTTCTCGTGAAAGTACCGTGGAATTAAAAACTGACTCTTTAGCCCAAGAGGACACGTGGGGTTGACTTAACCCAAAAGTGTCATAAACAACCACACGTAGGGCTGCAAGTGGCAAGTCCCATAAAATATTAATTGACAAGTAGGACTTCTGGGTGGTCACCCGCACCAAACTGTGACTGAGGGGCCTTTCAAGTTCATGCTTCTCCATGTGTGGTCACGACTAGCCTCTATTTCTCTCTCCACTTTTAGACAACACCGTCAAATGAGGCCAACACCTCGCAAGAGCTCTTTCCTGACAGTCCGAGATCTCTTGGATACAACCAGTAGCGATGAAAGCAATGAATCCCCACCCTCTTCAAGTTCAACTCCAATAAATGAGGAAATTAAACCATCCTCGATTTCGAAATCCGCACAACCTCATGGAGAATTGAAATTAGGCTCAACATCCCTTATTGATGACCCGAAACCTGCAAATCCTCATCCTCCTGCCCCTTATTTCCAAAATCACCATTATCACCAGCAATCATATATAAACTACAATCATTTCAGCCCTCAGAAGAATGTCGAAATTGGAAAGAAGCGAAAGCGTGCAGAAATGTCTCCAAAGCGTGCATTCCAGCTTCCACAATCTCTTCCAAGACGTGAACGAGAACGAGAAAGGCGGAATGATACTTGTGAATTCTGTGGGAAGGTGTTTAAAAACTGCTCTAACCTTACGGTTCATCGACGAAGTCATACTGGGGAGAAACCATATAAATGTGAATTATGCAGCTATGCATGTGCTCAATCTTCTAAGTTGACGCGACACATGAAGACGCATGAAAAAGACGGTCGACCTAGTCATCGGTGTCGGTACTGTCAGACGCCGTTTATTGTACCATCGACATTAGAAAAACATATGAGACGATGCGGCGCAAAATTCAAAAATGAAGGAAGGTTTCCTGCAACTCAAGGACCAATCATGTCACCACCTCATCACCAGCGATCCGTTGATTCTGCTCAAGATTCCGCGGCATTAGGATGGGCCCTGTCTAACTCCCTGCCAAACATTCTACCACCGTGGTGCTACTCAATTCTTTCATCCTTAGCGATCCAAAATCCATCGGCTACAGCTACTCAATCTCCACCTTCACATCCTAGTCTTATGACAGGACGATTTGTTTAGAAGGAAATGGATTTTAAAGAACTCTATTTGCACGATTTTATCTTACTCTTTAACTCAGCAAATGTACAGTAAATTTTGTGAGTGTGAGATTCATGAAATAAAATGTTGCATATCTGAGATATTACTTGAAATTTTCTGTCCACTGAAGGGAGATTAGTCTCTAGGCCAAGACGTAACAGACACTGAAGTCGAATAATGTAGATTAAACTTAAAAGGCCTATACCTATGAAACTCTGACAGGTTAAGAATTAATGTAATAACCATATAAATGTTCATTGTTAATCCTCACGTCAAAAATAGAATACTTAATCGTAAGAAAGCATATGAATTCGGCGAATCGTAAAACGATTTAACATTTGAAGTTGAGAGAAGGTTGGGTGGAAGCGGCGAATAAAGACACTATCGAGAGTCTTGTTTCATTTGATGAATTGCTCACTTATAATTACATGAATATATTTCACTGGTGCATATTTTAACATACCACATGCAGGTTGGACAGTTTGATTTCTGCAGGAGTTCATAGATGTTACGTTCAGAGATTATTTTATAGTTCAGTAAATTGTGGTAAAAGTAAGGCAAAAGCAAACAAATAAATTAAAAATTTGTCATTATATTACTCCATTTTAAAAGCAAATTCTGATTGGTCAACAATACAGAAGATGGTAGTTAGAAAGACTAGTAACCATAAGAATACCGCGGTGTTTGGAGGCTGTTATTTGAGAGTCAGAGGAAAACAATAAAGAAAGTAAGACATCTGAGGACATCTTGCGCGCTTTTAGAAAAACAGAAAATGAATGTGCTGATGAAAAAAACTTACAATATTTTATAACAAAATAAATAAAGACAATATATATATACCTTGAATTTATTCTCTATATCCTCCTTCGGCTTCTATCACCCACTCAGTTCAAGTCCGAAAACCACTGACCACAAACTTTCATCAGATCAGGTGGTCTCTATTCATTTCCTTCATCCCTCGTTCTCTTGCTTCCATGAGAGAGGATTTGGTGTTATGGGGATGTTTATTAGCTTCCTTTATAGCCACACCACACCACACCACACCCCACTCCACCCCACCCCACCTCACCTCACCTCACTCCACCTCACCCCACTCCACTCCGTCTCGTCCCACACGTAATAATGCAAAGGATTAAGGTCTGGTGAACTAGGAGGAGGCCAGAAGTTTGGCATGACATGATGATTAAAATTCTCGGTCATCCAATCCTGGCTTTTGAGAGGTTCATGGGATGGAGCCGAATCTTGTTGGAAGACGTGGGAGAGGGAGGTCTTGCTCCATTGGCTACGCTGTCTATCCAAGGCGGCTTGACAACAATGGTTTGAAGAGTCTCCACATAGGCATCTGCATCTACATCAGCATCTGCATTAACTCTAGGATCCTGCAGAAGAAATTGAGGAGACATGATGTGTCCCTACCTCACTGTCCTTCACAACAACCGAAAACCATCACTGTTGGTGGAAACATGGTGTATATAGCACTTGGGATTCCAATGGGGTCCGCTCGCACATATCCACCTATCCTTTCCTCCACTGACTTTTTCCATTCTGGTGGAAGTTGTTTGATGGGAGAAAAACCGAAGACACTCTCCTTCTTCTGGGTGCTTCAATTTGTTGAAGAGTTGTTTAACACGCATTAAACGATTCTCTTGAGTTATTATGGGTCACAGAAACTGACGACCTCGTCTAAGGACCTATGAGATTTGTATCGGAGGTCTTGATGAACAACATTCCTCATTTATTGTTGTTGTTTCAGACACTTGAAGATGTTTGGCAAGATGACGAGCATTGATTCCCCATGATTTTCGTCCATCCTGCCATCCCATGCCATACCATACCATACCATACCATACCATGCCATGTCATGCACTCTTCTCACAAACTCAGGTGTTCTGAGTGAGTGAGTGAGTGAGTCAGCAGAGCGTTGACAATGCTTCTGTTTTCTCTTCCTTGTGGCAATCAACTCATCTCCATTCTTTTCATTCAGCAGTTCCTTTCTAACTCTGCAAAGAAAAGATGTGGCGTTCTGTAGAAATCTTGAAATTCCTAAATTCCGGTGTTTCGTTTTCGTAGGTCCTGCTACAGCGTGTCTTTTCATTTCAACAGTAATAGTAGTATCTGGTATGAGATCTTCTGACATAAAAAAATACATGAATTATTGTCGGGTTAGTTTAAATTAAAAAATTTACGTTACTTCCGATACCTAACGGATCCCGTATTTTTAAGGGATATTTGTGAATGAATGTTAGGAAACAATAGGGAAAAATCCAAATTCTTCAACATATACGTTCTCCATAAAAGATGAGACTTGATCCAAAATTTCAGATTTAGCACTTCAATAGACTCAAATAGTAGACTTTGGTATTCCAATAATGAATAATTTAATCTTCTCTTTTCGGTTTAATTCCAATGCAACTGAAGGTGTCCTTAATTACTTCAATCCTCGGAGGCATTAGGAGTTTGGTTTAAAAACTTCCCCAATAGGAAATCTTTAATAAAACATTTGAAGATTGTTAAATCTTTTATTCAGAGGTGTAATATTATTTATTGAATTAAGTTAGAGGATGGTAGCAATAATATATCCAGAAGCATATGAATTTGAAAGAGCTGTTGGCGATATATGTATCTTCAATTCACAGGGTAAGAAGGGCCAGGTGGTTCAAGATAACGTGACTAGATGATCACTTTTTAAGCTAAGGTCAACTAAATATCGGTCTTTTCACCCCATTTTCAATTTGACCAAATTTTGCCATGGGACCAATCACCCTAATAAGGCTTAGTGTTCAGAGCAGCATTAGGCCATTTGTAAGATGGCGTAGCCGCTTGTGAAACCACATGAAATTCGTTAATTTACTTAAATTTCACGGAGATGGAAACTGAATCCCACAGTAACTTCCAAATTCCTAATTAATAAATCTAAAGTTATTATAAATGCTAATGAAACTTTAATCTTAACGATTTTCTAAATCTTAACTCGCTGATATTGTAGACGTCGTCAATAGTCAAAGCTGAGGACATCTGAACTATTTAAATATGAAGCAGCATATTAACATATAGTGGTCTTATTATTCGTGATTTTAGCCTATCTATCAAGCTTATGCCAACTAATGACTCTGTGTATCTACAAATGGCATCTTTTATACTTGGGAAATTTCGGCATTAAGCACTTCTGCTGTTAGACGAATTTGGGTAGTGGAATATTCAAACGAATGCGCATCACCGCACTTAAAAACCACCATTCATTTCTCTTTTCACCCTATCACCCCGGAAGCTTAGCTTAAACCGAGCAATTTTCTATATAATATATAAATTCATAGATTTTTTAAAGATAAAATAGCGCCAAGTAAAAATCTTGCCATATAAAATTCCTTAGTTTAAAGATCAACGTCTCCAAATTTTACTTTTTCACCCTCTCATCAAATGTTATTTTGAAAGCTATAATTCCTCTGGACCTTACACCTAATTCGTGAATGTACAAATCTTCAAAATTATATTACTCCAATTTGTCGAATCCACAAAATAATTGAAGAGATCAGTACTAATCGTAGATATGACTTACCAATTATCGAGCCACTATGATCTTTGCGCAAATTTTAAATGAGCCTATTAAAGTTAGCTGTAAAAATTCTAAGATGTCGATAAATTGGTCACTCTGGATATATCTTAACGACTTCAAATTTGCGCACCCTGCTTTAGCCTGGAGAGAAATCAGTTTGGAGCCATTTCACGGTTGGATTGTTTCAATTAACCAGTAGTTTGACAGCCCACAGGTGCCTTCTCGTCTATGACCCGAATTTTTCATGTCAAACGCCAAAGCGCCTGCATACCTGTCTCCCAGTGCATGTTTGTGTTTTGATAGGCACCCCCTAATTGATAAACTCTTCACTGCCCCCCTGCTATATCAAAGATTTGTGTCAGTGAACATCGACGGCGTAATTTAATGTATTTGATTACTGGATTTTAATCCCAAAAAGAGACATCGCCTTTATTGATTAGTCGTATTAATTTAAGGAACAAATCAACCTTATCAATGTCATTAATTTAGAATTTAACTTTAACTACCAGCTTTCCGTGCCTTGCTTTGTGAAATCTAAGGGAACAAAATTGACTATAACCTACATCAACTGCCATGGGAACGGATTATAATATCAGAATTGCTTATGAAATACAAGGTGACTGAGAAGTGACTCTCTACTAAAGCAAAAACTTTCTTTTGAATCAGTTTTATATTTGAAATGACATGACAGGGACTCCATTAAAGTACCTAAGGTCTTGAGTTTTGTACAATAGTCTCTGGGGATCTTTGCACCCATCTGAGCCAGTATTTCTGTTATAACTTTGTGCTCGAACCAACTTCCAACCTTCTTAGCGAACAAACGACATTTTAACGTCCGGAAATAATTCAAAAATAGCCTAACAAATACTTCGGAACTCAGATGAGTTCTACTTCATGTTCTAATATTTTATATTTAAGCATCGACTCTTCTGATCGAGCCTACTGATCGATTTACTAAAGGAGATGATCTTTCAATGCATTTTTCTCCTCAAATGGAAAAGTTACGTGGAAGATGAAATTAGTCAATAGGATTTTGAAACACAAATTTTAAATTGTGAACATATCGATTATATTAATATAAAACTTGGAACATTCTCTGTTGAGCACAAACTCTATTCTGGGTAATCATACGTGACAGTTAGAAAGTAATTTGAATGCTTTTTTTAATCCGGTACTCAGTTATTGGCAGGTCACATTAAAATAATTCTCAAATAATTGTACCAAAAGCAGAATATCTCTTAATACAAAATGAAAATAGTGTAGAGATCCGTACCTTGCATGGTCTGCCTCCATCAATGTATCAATTAAGATCTCCCCAGGAAGTTAAATTTGACGTGTATTGACAGCCGTCTCACCCAAAATGACATTTACTTAAACCATCTGCTATAATCTTAACAACTAAGTGGAATAGAACTTATTTTTGACAGGAACGAATAATTTCGATAGTTTTAGCAGAATTTATGTTAATTCTGTGAAAGGAAATCGTTTATTAGGCGCTATTTCTACAATTACACATCTCCTCTGAAGTATCTTACCAAATAGTCAGTCATTTCTTCCTCTGAATCCGGACAGGTCAATAGAACTACAGCGTTCACAGGGTATATTTTGATATGACGACCTATTTAGGATATTGATCCCAAATTGATACCATATTTAAGGTTTGGATAGGGGACTGTATGACTTGTACTGCACGAGAGGAACTTAAAATTTAAATATTCGGAGATTGAAACTTGGCATTTCTATATGGTTTGAACTGCAAATAATACTTATTAGTAAGCAAGATCTTTCTGGCTTCAGATAACAGAGAGCTTTCCGTTAGATTAGAACTCAGGGTTGATGATACTTCCACCAGAGGTCAATTTTCTAGAGCAGAGATCAGCCTTCCGTCTTATTTTCTCGACTCTAAACATCCGAATTGTTAAAATTTTGACCATTCCTTTTTGTTTGGTATTTAAGCTTATAATGCCACTTTGGGAAAATATGCAGTGCCCAGATTGCACTCTCCATAAGATCATTATTCGTTAATGTAGGGAAAAATTATCACGTTAAAACAAACAAAAAGGGAGCGTAAGTACCTTTCACGCATTCACCATTTCTGCCTACCCCCTCCCCCATTTTCTCTTTCACCCCACTTAGGCGCTATTAAGCATCTTCAGCATTGTCACCACAGCGGTGGTAGGTGTCTTAAATCTAAGTGGTGTGGCGAAGAATGATGTTTCGCAGTATTTACTTCCTCACTTAACCTCCCCCGTTTTCGACCTCGAAGGGCTTTTAGTGGTTACTCGAGGGAAGTAAATGGATTTTTCCGAAGGGGTGTTGGAATAATCTCTTCTTCGCTAATAAACTGGTACTTGCGCCACGTGCACTGTCTCCTTTGGTGTTGTATATATTTTGCTGATAGCGACATCAGCTTGAGTAATTCTTAAAGTGTGAAAACCCTACAGCGATTTATGAATCAAGACAAATTATGCATTAAATAACATTTACTATTATCGTCACACAACTTTAGATTTTGCTGGCTCTGGAATAAAATCAGTCAACAGATAAAAATGACACAAACATACTGTCGTTTTCAAATCGCTAAGTATCAAATGGTCAGAGGGACATGGAGAGTCTTGAAATAGACTCTTTTAAGGGAGAATTAAATTGGGAATACTTTGACCATCATTTCAATTACGAAAGCGTTTGCTGACCCTTAAGAACCTTGTCTTACTCAACACCAATTTCAGATAATAAGAGCCATTATTAACAGAAATATAATAATATTAACATTGTCTAATTCACAATTGATAGTTACTACGGAAGTATTAATTTCTAGAAAATGCAAATTCTGTGATCTAAGCACCCTTCTTTATTCCTTTATTCTAAGTTATTCCTTACTTTGCATTGAAAACAAAGTCACACCAGCGTTAATTAGTATCTGTAATTGAAATGTCATTTGAAGGAAGCATTTCTCAATGCTCATCTTTGGTTGTCGTCACATCTTTGGTAAGAAGTTTATAATCTGTCTTTCCTAATTTCAATCAGAGAATATCATCGTTAGGCTGACTGGGTGTTCAATTGTAAAGTCCGATTTGGCAGAGCGCACTTTTATCACTACGCCAGTAGTGCACCTGACTCATAATTGATCGTCGATATATATGTACCGAACCCTTAAGGTACATTTTTAGTAAAATCTTCCCTATAAAATAAAAAATAAAAATAAAAGCACAGGATTTTTAATATAGAAGTTTAATAATAATTTGTAAACACCTTCGATAATCAATTTTGTACAATTCTATAAAATACTTTAAGTCAATTGCGTTTAATTAATCAACCATTCTAATAACATCTGCAATGGCATTCTGGTTTCTATCGCGCTAAGAGGTTGAGACTTGACAACAAAAAACCCTCCGTGCACGTCCTCTAGAAATAAAACAACACGACACGTGTCGAGTCGCTTAATGACTGGCAACAAAGACAAAACAAACAGAAAAGAAAACGCTTCGGGCTGATACTCTGGAGCTAAGCTCTTGTTAAAATCATTCAGTATTTGCAACGTAATCATATATTTATTTGATTAATTAATCAATTAAAATTGCGAATCCCATTGATGATCAACACAATCAGCAGTATGTGCTATTTCGATTTGTTGTAAATGCTAAGCGCTTGTATCAATTTCAGAATTAATATGGCTACATTTTCTGTACTTTTTTATCAAAATACTACCCTTTTATAGACAATACAATCTATTATGTGGAATTATGAAAAATCAGAGTGCATAACGCCCCTATTCTACCTCAATATATCAGTAAACTTTAAAGGGGTAATGTCACCGTATCTGATTGGTGGAGTGTTAAAGGTGCTAAATTTACAGATTGAACGAAAAGGAGAACGTACCAGGTTTTCGGCATATTATGAAGCTGGAAAACCAATTATTTAAGGGGAAAGATGGATCCGTAGAGAAATGCATGCTCAGATAAGAGCGAAAATCTTACAAACAGTCACGCAAAACTCAAAATTACAAGCTTTGTGATGGAGTCGTTTAAGAAACCACTAGCGAACGAAATACGTAAATCGAATTTGAAATAAAACTTCAGGCTATGTGGGTTTTTCCTCATTAAAAAACCCACATAAAGTTATTCGATTTTTAAAATGGAGAATCGTCTTTTATACTCTGAGACTAATACGTGCTTTGAACTACGCTTTCTTGAAATTAAAAACTGTTCGGGCCAATATCCAACCATAAATCATACCCTATTCCTCCTACTCCAAAAATATTAAATCAAATCTTTCCCAAATCTGACTCTTTTACCACTTCCAGGCTGACGTTTTCAACACTTTTAATTAAATCATCACCCAAGTACCACTTACTTCCGCAGTCTCCTTTGATAACTCAGTTAGTACTCTGCATCTTCTTTTTCTAAATAAACCATCGCCAGCACGCAATACAAGCTTCACACTGAGCTTTTTTTGGACACAAAACCTTGGACGGCTTGTGAGCATGTGCTCGCAGAGTCCTTTCTTTCTTACTTCCGTCGCCTTCTTTCCTTACTTTTATGGTTGCCTGCTGGTCCATGCAAGCGGCAAGGGAGACACGGCGATACGACAAGAAGAAAACCAAGTTGCTAGGACTAGCATGACATATTTTGCTTCAAAGAACGCGCTTTCTCTGTGCAGAGTGGTTTAAACAAACAATGGTAGAAACAAAACAATGCCGCCTTGTGTGGTTGTCGCCGACTTTGCTTCTGGAAGAGAAAAATAAACGGTGAGAGAGGGAGAGAAATAGAGGAGAGGTAAGAAGCAAAAGGAGTTTACATGGAGGCGTGAAATTGGATATGTGAACTTTGGTCGTTGGATTTAGTTGCTAAAGCAAAATGAATTTGAACACATATGTGTTCTTGTATTCATTATTTATTTTGTATTATTTATCAGCATAATATTTACTAAATTCATTTCAAAATTTCAAAATTTGTCAAACACATTAGTTAATAATATACTTATTAATCCTTTCCCCATTTATTTGGGACAGATTTTCTTTTCTGCTCAAATGATCTTATGATACCACCCTAAGCGACGGGATCAATGATTCCTCAAATTTAATTTATTCAGATGTATATTTCAGTTATTTAATCCTCGTGTTAGAAGCTGAAGCAGAATAATAGATACGTCAGTTTTCAAAGCTTTGGCTCCCTTTTAAATGTGTCTAATTTAAGGTTAATTTTTATATGATTAATTGAAATCTGTTAACTCTTAAACTAAATACACCTCTGCTAGACTCACCTATCTTTCTTGACTGTAAGAAAGTTAAAATGAATCTAGGATACGTTACCAACTTCTTTATTGAATCACCTAATATCGCGGATCTAATCTTACCCAGGAACCTGGGGGTAAAATTGTGAAATGTGATCATTTATACTCAAACGATCAATTCAGAGCACCCATAAATCAAATTAATTAAGACTGCATCGATTTGCCTCTCACCACATAAAGATACATGTCAATCATTAAAACTCGTAAATATTTTTCTCTCGACCTTGGAAAATGGCAATAAAATATCCGAATGTTTCATCCCGAACTGCTATAATGTTCCATGAGCTTAGATGCAATCCAGTGATTAGAAACTGTTTAAAAATTTGCTTTTTATCGCTTGAAATATATGAAAAATCCACGACATTATCACAAGAGCCCGGTTTGGGGGAGTTTTATTGAACATTAGTAAGATTAAATAAATAGTTCCCCACGTTATTGTTGTGATGGCATTACCAACTCGCAAACGGACTCAGAAAATATCGGAATGTAAGGAACAAATACTTTGTTGTGTTGAAAAAGGGGAATGTCCCAACCGCGTTAAAATTTAGACACTTGTTTCAGTCAAAATGAATCACTTTTGTATTTATAAATAGCGTTATCTCCAAGATATTTTCCGCTATCCACTAAATTCACCTTGTCTCTCGAATCTTCCGGCAGATACCTGCCATCAACGCATGGACATTTTATGTCCAAATTGCGTGGCAATTCTGGCCGTGATCACTAACCAATCGCCTCACGCAAACTCTAAAGTTTCAATGACCGCTGTAAATGGATTTGTCTGCCCTTTTATAAGAAACTGATCTGTAATAATGTTATAAGATTTGTATATACACGCACACACAAACATATATATATATGTGTATGATCTTCATTAACTGAGTAGAAGGTAATTTAACTAGGATCTTCCTGATAATTTGATTGAGCAAGCAATCTATTTTATTTAGTACGTTATCCACTCTTACTCCAAACAGCAGTTCGTGTGCGAAATGAAGTGAATGAATGGGTGAAAAAAGCTAGCTACTTCCTCCGCATCACACCGCTGCCTGCTGCCTGAACACACACAAACACTCAAAATTTTATCGCCACTTTGCGTGGCTGTTGGCCGTCTTCGCTCATTCGGTCGGTTGGACAGTTGATGGGGGAGATATTTGGTGTTGTAGGTGGAGGACAAAAAGGAGAAGAGAAGGATATTGGATAACCATCCGCTCCCCCTAGTGTGGGAAGGAATGAAACGACCGCTTCGCCGGACACTTGGTGTTTGCACGCAAGGCAATAAATTTCTCTCAAGGCTTGTTCGCCCACCGCATACACAGCACACAGATTCTCCTAACAAGCTGAGAAAGGGGTGGGACGATTGTGTACGAGGTGTGGAGAGAGAAAAAAGTGGACAGCAGAGAGTGAAGAAATTGGAATCTACTGCTTCTGCTGCTTGCGTGTATTGCTATTGGCGACAGAGAAGGATGATCGATTGGTCTCTTAATCTGGCAGGTCTTTTACTGCTGGTTAAGAGTTTTAATAGATTATTACTACTGGCGTTGAAACATGAGCAGTAATGATCGTGTTAGTAGTCCGCGATCCTAATTTAAAAATATTACAAAATTCAACTGATAAGAACCTCTTTATATTAAATTTTATCAAATGTAGTAGAAGTGATAGCAATATAACATTTAATTAATAAGGGAAAGTGGAATTCGAAGGTCTCTGCTAAGACTGATTGGTGCTTTCTGTCCTAAAGACCTTCACGATTTGAAATAATGGAATGTTTTGTTCAATTAGAACTTAGCTTTAGAGGAGGTTGGATATCGGTTTTCAGGTGTGAGAAAACATTCGCTCGTATTTTCTTAATCCTGCATTTTACAAATACATTCAGGTTAACCTGATAGCATGAGGGAGTAGTCACTTGAAGTTGGTCACAGTTAAAAGATTACGTAGTGTCTCTGCTCTCATTTTTGGAGTTGCAGAGCCGCCAACTAGTACATCGACAAGTAACAATTAAATGATCATCTATCTCTCATTGGCTAATAGAAGTTTGTCGCCAGAGGTTTGATTTGTTTAAACAAAACAGATGCATATGATGTCAATATAAGCTCAACTAAGACAAAATTACATTGTTGTTGTCATGTAATGAAGTGTCATAATAAAAAATACAATCAATTAAACACTGGGCGAAGTATTTCATTAATTGATTGAATTCGTTATTGTATATCTTTTTAATGTCAGATATACTTTCAACAGATTCATACAGAATTGAAAGCCTTTTAAAAGGCGAAAAATAAGATAATAAAGCCTTAATTAGGTATGCGATAATCTCCCTCTATTTCTGATCAGGTTCCAGATTCTGACTTTCCCTTTATTCTCCTTTCAAAAAATGATAAAATCAAGGAATTAATTCACAAAAATCTGCATATTAAAACAGCTCTAGATCGCCGTTTCCGTCATGCTTTGATGACCACATAGCATGTCTTGTCGCAAACGAAATGGCTTTCGACCAGTTATCTGGCCAGATAAAGGTCATCTTGCGTGAGCAGTTTGCTATTTCTCATCACTGCGCTAACTGTGCGCGATGTGTGTGTTCTGACCATATAACACTCACACACAATGAACAGAAAATTCGTAAACATTCTGCTTGTCATTTGCGTGATAAGCATTCAATTCTGTCTAGAAGTTGAAAAATGCTGCAGTCGAGTTGGTTGGGAAATCCAAAAACAGTCGTATATGGTTTTAAGTATTCAGATAAGACGCAGAAATATGGCAATATGTGCTTTAAATCTCCTATGGTCCTAGAACTTGTTATACCATCAATAAGTATTGAGGAACCAAATTTCTCCTTTGAATATTTTGATTTATTGAGATATTCGCATAACATCTCAGAATGAGAACACCTTGAATATGTCAAATCTTTGTAGGACGTGTCAGTCAAGATTATTTGGGCATTTTATGGAAAGTTAATTAAATTAAAATCAGCTTGTCTAGAGGAAGTTTACCATGTTTTTAGAATTTGGTGTTCCGGAAAATAGAGGAAAAAAGCCTAACTCATTTGTACTCTCAACTTAGCAATTAATGAATATTCGAAGTCTGCCAGTACTCTCGAAAAACTGGAGGGGGGGGGGGGGGGAGGGTTTTCAAATAGAAGGAAACTTTCATTCAGCCTTTGCCCTTTTAAAGGACAACCATAATTTGATCATTCCAATCAAAGAAGTTTTAAAAAAGGCTCTTACTAGTTTTGTTGGAATTTTTTATATATCCCAAATTAGTTCAAGCATATAAGGATGTATTTTTCCCTAATTTAACCTGTGATATTGTTTCCAGGTCATATCCCAAAACTCAGTGATAGTATCAAACGTTTCAAGTGAATTTCAAAAATATTATTTGATCTAAATCCAAATAGAAACCGATTTCTATTTTAATGGCTTTCACATTTTTCGGTTGTATAATAAATTTAATTAGGTGTTTATTGCGCATTTCAGTAATCTCCGTGTTTCCCAGCGATTAGTATCCGTTGAAATTAAATTGCATTTGGAACACTGTAGCGATCAGAGGTTTCAATGATCATTTTACGAGTTTCACTAATTTCGAAATCGCGCACAATAAGTTTTTTAATAAAATCACGCACAAAAACCGGGTAAATAGAAGTTAGAACGGGTAGCATTAAATAAGAACCCACTTGTACCAAAATCTCTCTGTAAAGTCTTAAATTAGACAGGTTACCTTTAAGAGGACTTATATTAACCTGATTTCATCCATCACTTGTATTTCAACTAAGCTCCTCATGCAGAGAAGTAGATAGAGCGGTTGTGAAGGGCAAATCTCGCGCCGTCGAAATTCGAGCCAGGTTAACACTTTCATGCAAGAAATAGGCTGTCTTAACTCTAATTTTTTAAAGACAATTTAAGTTACTTAACATCAAATAAGAACATTTCCTTTTCTCAATCGTTTGAAGAAAATTAGAAATGAAGTTGCAAGACCGACCATAAGTAAACAACCGGATATATGGCACTGAATACCATGGAAATAGTCCTACAAATGATCCTAGGAGTCAAATAGTGGAATTGACTAGTGGGATACTACAACTTGAACTCTACTCCGTATGAAACTATTGAAAAAAAGTTTTCTCGAATTCAAATAAAGTCAAAACTCAGATATTCTGAATTCTTTACCTACTTATTACTAGCTCGATGCCAATTTCATACCCTAATGGACTCGTTTATTCTTTCCATTATCAAGTGATTCCGCATGATTACAACACCTAAGTTTTTATCGTACTGCAGGTAATAAAAGTGTTAATTACAACTTTCGACAGCTATAATAAATCAGCATATTGGAGATTTTAAGTGTAGGTTTTTTGGAGAGCCTATTTATCAACGGGACCGATGCTCATCTGCGCACATCCAGTGATTGGTTAATAGAATGTGGAGGTCTCATAAAGATCATTCGATCTTTACTAGAAATCGTCATGTGAAGAGCAGATTTGGGTTATGGAACTAGTTGAAAACACGTATTTCCCACAAGAATAGCTCCCGAGTGCCTATCATCCTCCAAAAGCCAGTGCTCTGAGACCTTTTCTTAATGGACTTGATAAATATCATGAGAACAGACTTTAAACATGTGATTGAAAAAAATGCCTTGCCTATAAATAAAGAGACATCAGACTGAATACTGGCTGCGATATATTTTCCCACAAATTTTAACGCCAAGGTAAAATTTACAATACCGCAATTTGTCTTTCATCTTTGGCGTGTTGTGTTTTTATAAAGTGATGCGAACACGAAAACTATTGGCCTCATTTCAATGCCGGTCTCGATGTGGGTGTTCTGCTTTGCGGAAAGAAAACGATGGAACTTGTTTCCCGCAGACACCTTCAAAGAATTATTCCAGACCCGATTTTGATGATGATATATGATTTAGGAGTGGTTTTACTTAATTAAACATGGATGACCTGAAATCAAGGTTAATGACTGGAATGGGGTCATTTCAAATACAGCCTGCACTATTCTATTCAAAAATCTGTCTATATTGAATTTAAATTCTGATGACTTCGTGATATAGAATACATATTTTAAACACGAGTAATGATTTTTAAGCGCACATCTACATATCTTCTCAAAATATATTTATAACTTCAAAAAAATCTACCTTAATCATTTGCTGATTTTTTCTACTGAACACCAAGGATCAATCACTCAGCGTAATAATTTGTTAACCAATGGTAATTTATTTAAGTAATTTTATCGCTGCTATTGGTCAACTATCTGGTCAGTACGCGCTGACCAGTGGTCAGTTTCTCTCACCTGATTTGCTGACTGACCGCTGTAGCGCGTGCGCTTAAGGTGTGTTGCGCGAATCATAATTAGATGAAAAGGGGNGGGGGGGGGGGGAATAATTGTTCTACGTGTTCGAAACTGCAAGCTTAGTGTTAATGAAAAGCGAATTTAATGAACAATAATACAGACATTAAACCAAGAAGAGGAGAAAGGAACCGATGACAGTCGTTATCTTCAATCATTTTGGTTAGTATTAATGTGAAGATTGAAACAGGGGTGCTTAGGTAATACCATATTATTTGAAGTGCGAGAGATTAAGATATTGGCTGACGATGCCTTTTAAGCTACAGAGAAAGTAGGCACAAACTAATTTTTTTACTTTCAATTATTCTCCACTCCCCGTTGATCATTTACACTTATTATATTTGCAATCGTTTACTGCTACCAATACTGCAAAGGGACTTTTACAGGTGTATTTTCGAAGGGTAAAATTAATCATGACAATGACTGTGAAACTGCTTATTTGAAGTTTTAGAGTTATATATTAGCGTATAAATATGCTAGTACGACTCGAACGTGAACAAATGCGATCATTACAAAATTCTTCGACACAGAACTAATTTTGCAAATAGTAAGAAAGAGTGCTCGTACTTCTACGTTAACAGTTATTATTGGAGAAACGCACAAAGCTGATGGACTATGAACTACCAAATTGGGGATGAAAGTTAGATTGACTATATACTGCTGATAACACTTAAGTAGGCAAATTTATTGAATAAACAAATCCAAGGAAAGGGGAAATTGAAATAGCACCTGTAAATAATACTATATCAATACAGAAATTTAGCTCATCCTGGGTGAATGTATCTTAAGGAGCTCTGCTAACTTTCAATTTTTTGCCGTCTCGTCTCTGCTATGTTGAAACTGCAAACCGCAGAATAGCATGTAAGTTCACTTACCATCCCGATCATGGGGAGAAAACTGAACTGAATAGTACCGGTGAATAAGAACTGAATTTTGTAGGCAGCAGCTGCTGCAATCCAAGGGACCTTGGATTAAACCTTGAAAATTGAATCGTACAACTGTCCTTTTACTAAATATTTTACAACTCGAGTCCAAAAATCAAATGAAGTAAGACTCTTTGATATCTTGACGATGTTTTCCGTGTCACTTTATCCCCTCCCTCTCATAATTTGTTCAAGTCTCTGTTATTCCTTGTCAGTTGCTTTCCACAACTAAAAATTGTGACGTTTTTGTATTATTGTGATTAATAATAATAAAGATTTATTAAATGTGTATCATCTTTAATGCTTTAACTTTGCTATTATAAAATACAAGTGCTCATATATTTTAATAAATTCCATAATTTAGGCAGAATTGGATCCCTTCATCCCAATTTGTCTCTTTTATCTATCTACCACCGGTTTATAAGCTAATTCATTTTAAGGAGGTGTGGTAGACAACATAATTTATCAAACAGACGGGTATTATCAGAGTTTAATTGTCGGACCTTGAGAAAAGTACAAATGCAGATGTCTGACTGATCCAGAAAATCCTCATCTAATCAATTATGTTTCTCTTAACAGTCCTTCTAAGGGCCAAAATTTCACAGGCTAGCGAAACTATAACTGTAGACTAAATTTATTTACTTAACAAATCTCCTCCGTAGTTGAAACGTGTACTTCCAATTTCGCAACGGATGTTGCTGCTAACAATTGTACTGATTTCTTCACTTTCCACAAATTGCGTAGTTAAAGACCTGTAACTGTCACCAGGACTTGGTGTAGAAAAGGTAAACCACAAAAACCGATTGAAAAAGAGAGAAGGACCTTATGTGTATATTCATGCGCTATTATGACCTGATTTTGCGGTCACCAGATCGCTTTATGCGCTCACCCGGTCACTTTTTCATTGCGCAGTTGCTTGAGTCAAAGCAGACAGAAACTAATTAAAACAACTTCCGAGTGTAAGGTTGCCAGCAGGGTAGAGGAGGGGGGGAAGGGAGAGAGGGACGGTCAAAGCTGTGAAATTAATTATTTTAGAGAAGTGAACTGATTGAATAATTAAATTATTGATGATATTCTAATCTTGTTTTCTTTCTAATTTTATAAGAGGGCATTAAGAAACCCCTTTAAACTGTGATATACATAAAATATGATGACTATTTCCTAATAATTAAAATGCTAATTAAATTTAAAATTAATATATAAGCTCTTATAACTTCACTTAACAGAAAAAACAATGAACTGTGGCTAAAAGCAGATGAAAATACAATATTTAACATGTGAAAACTATGGCCCACAACTAAGACGATGCCAAAATAAGGACAGAAATTACTGGCCAAATTAAGCCGCTTTGATGGCAAAATTTCCATCTCTCCATCTTTCCAGTATAATACTGAACTTGATTCGTGATCTTCACTCGATCGGACTACACATTTTTAAGTAACTCGAGGGAAAAAAGCGAGTTAACTCCCACTGAATACAGGAATGATGTTATTGCTAAATCAGTTCGTTGCTTTTTTCTTTTATATGGAAAAAGTTGAACTGATCTTGTGAACTTTGGAATTACGGAAATACAAATGAATGGAAACTTTCCCCTTGAGAATCGATATGTTGAATAATTTTCGCCCTACAACTTAAAAAGCTAAAATCCATCCAATTAAGATGCTTTGAAAATTCTCAAGTTACGTGATTCCTTGAGGGCAAGAAGCAACAAGTTGTAACCTTCGAAGTATAGCAATACTACTTTTAAGGCGAAATTCTATGGACTCCACCTTAGTCGAACCAGTATTATGTTTGATAATTATATATTCACCCGATTTTTTGATCAGATAGGTATTTCAGCAATCGTAATCGTGAAAAATATATCTGAAGTATTTCCGTGCCAAAAAAAGCTGACGAGGAAGTATTTTGAAGCAGACGAAATCAGTTTAGAAATGAGAACCTACAATTTGCTAATAGAATTTAGATCATGCGAAATAACCTTAACTTTTCTAATGAACGCAAGCAGATGGACCTATTCAACTATTATATGGTTGAATAGTTAGAGCCCCCCTTGAACTGCAGTCAGTCACATCGGGGGTAATGATCAACGCTCCCCCAGTTGGTCATCCGATCAATTTTCGACCTAATTCAACCCCATTCCCCCCATTAGAATAAGCCACGAGTCCTCACAAATTCCTAATGAATCATATGACTTGAATACTGGAATTTGCGAAGTGTATATTTTTCAATATAAAATTCATTGAATGGACGAGAAGGGCTATTTTGCATCCTAAAAATATTGACCAATTTTTATGACTGCCATGGGGACAACTAATTTTCTCTTTCGACGGGTTGCAGGTGGTCAAATCATAAACATATTTTACGGATATTAAACCATAAAACACGCTTCCATCTGCTCTATCAGTTCATTATGCTGTATTTAACTGGATAATCTAAGGTTATCTGCCATATATTCGGTCATATATAGAGTCTCTATTCGATCACCCCCAAAAATGGAGCATAAAAAGTGAACATCGTTATCCCGTTTACGGTCGAGGCAGTTAGAACATGGACATTTAGATCCTAGATATCCGGACGCCATTTAAAAGCAGGTGGTGCTCATCTCCGTGGCGATCTATCTGCCTGCCTCTGTAAAACGCTCAGTAAGGCTTTAATTGCAGCAGTGGTGGATTTGCAAAGTGGTACTTGCAGTGGTAGGAGCTATGCCGAATGTAGCCGTCTCGCATCGAGCAAGGGAGAGATAATCGTGTCTCTCTCCCTCCCTCTCTGTGAGTGGGTTTGAACTCC
>CAADRB010000003.1:5372129-5409511 GCA_900708905.1 Hymenolepis diminuta
GGGGGAGGGGAAAGGAGAGTGGTAGATATGAGAGGACACTTCGTGAACATTTAGAAATGCATAGTGTATTGGGGACTAAATGGGGTTTTTGAGAAGGGCAGAGAGAGAAGGAAAGTTGCTTGCTTTCGAGTTGATTTCGGTAGTCTAGGAGACAAGGAAAAAGTGAAAACATCCAATGTAGTCATCCCTAGCTTCTTTCCCTTGTCAAAAGCGACAATGCCAATTGCCATGTAATAGGAATATGCTATGTAAGATCTAATGATAACATGCCTAAACTTAAAACAAAGAGAAGTTTTATTAAGGACATTATTGATAAATTTAAAATGAAGGCTAAACTTAAATGATTTCAATTAGTGAAGAAGTGAGAATATGGAAATTTCTCTCTTTAAAAGTAATTACTATTTATGCAACCTGTTCATGTTAATAATGAAAAGTAATTAAAAATAATTTCCAAAATTTAATGGTTTATTTAGGGGATATTACCAATAAGATCAATTGCCTTTGAAATGTCTGAAACTTTTCGAGACGTAACGGCTGTAAAGTCATCGCGGACCAACAATCTCGGCACGTGCCGACATTTACGTCTTCCCTTACATAATCCCAACGATAAAAATTAATAAATTCACACACTGAGTGGTGAAGGTTAATGGAAGATCTTAGCTACCAAGATGAGGAAAAGAACAATTTAGGATAAAGCAACTTTCGGAATATGTCATCCATTAAGACGGATTGCTCAATTAACAAATCTAGACTTTTGAAGACTTGGAGGTTAGTGAGAAATCATGACGAAAGTAAAACAATAGTATTTTGCTTGAGTAAAATTCAATTCAATTGAGAAACTCTTGTACAAATTGACGTCCAGCTACTTTGCTACTCAAATTTAATTAGTAAAATTAATATTTGCCGATTCCTTTTCATATCCTTAAGTAAATCCCTTCAAGCATGACTAAATCCCAAATATGCGTTAATATACTTGAGCCATGGTTTAGGTTGCAATTTCCACTTGAGATAAAATCTCACTGCTGTCTAATTGCCCAGGAATAGGGAGATTTGTATTTAGGTACTTCAATATCGGTTGATCGCCTAAATGCAACTATCTAATCGCATTTCAGCTTTAAAATGAGGTAATATTAAATATTATTATGAAAATGGAAAAAATGGATGGATAGATAGACACAGCGGATATATGTCAAACATCACATCGTTTATGGACAAAGATCCTTCATCCGAAGAAGTAAGTTACACACTGAAATCCTTTCCTCAAGGGACATGGAAGGCAATGACCTTCCAAGACATATTGAACATTGCTCAGTGAGATGAAAAAGAATAATAGTTGTTAATTGTTTAAAAGATGACGATATCACTGAAATTAATAGAAATAATTAGCTTTGTTGGATATAGACGTTCTTCTAATAAACATCTGAAGCGTAAATCGCTTTTATGAATATATTAATTTTTTTGATAAATGGTCTGTACGGTAGCTGATGGTCTCAAACAAATTATTAAGTGAGCAAATATAGTTGACCCTGAACTAAAATAAAATAAATTGAAGAATGAACAAAGTTCACAGTTGTGAAAAGGCTTTGTTTCTCTTTGCCAGCTTCATTTCTCTGTCCTTACGACGTTTGCGCTCACTGGCCTCTATTACAGCAGATCGGTTGATATCAAATGACCAGAACGAAAGCAAGGTCCATAAGATAATGAGAATGAGTGCCCAGACTGTGACAATTGCAAGACCAAGGCAAACTTCCATTGCTACCGGGAATTTAATCGAGCTCGCTTCAATTTTCAGACGATAGGTGGCAAACGCTGAAGACTGCCATTGATTGGGAAATTTGGTGAGTCGTCTGTAGCAGCTGTATACTCCCTCGTCGATCTTTCGGACTCTGCTGAACATGAGGCTGCAGTCTGTGGTTACGAATACACGTTCGCCGATTTCCGTTTGAGGTTGGAAGGTTACGCCAGCAGCTGATATAATTGATGGAAATTTTAAAAAATTAGCAGTAAAAATAATTTAATCATGCTCACATATTTCATAGTCATGAAAAAATAAAATGAAATGAAATAAATACTTCTAAATCGTGTTCTGTCGTAAACGGAGACCTTCAGTGATTATGGAATTCGTGGCAGCAAACGATTCACTTGTAAATATAAATGCAACCCTAATTTTCTATCAGATGTTAATTAGACATGCATTATTGCCCAATTTTCAGAATAACTTCCCGTAAAAGCATGAACTAGGAGGAACTCAGATCATAGAACAAGCTATGCCTTCTCTTCTGACTGCGGTTAACATTTGGATCTGTTTGGTCTTGATATACCTTCATTATTTTTTTCACTCTCCTGCTATCAGACGCATGAAATGCATTAAGTTACCGAGGTGTCCGATTGTTTTCTCTGTCAGATCTAGACTGAAGTCAAGTTACTGAATATACTTTTGCCTGTTCACCCCGCCGTACTGCAGCAGCATAACATCCATTAGAAGTAATAAAAATGGGTACAATGACCAAAAAATATAAAGATTACAAATGCTGAGAGCAGGTGGCCATTTGCTCACGAGCGATAGCTACCGATGCCAGTGGTCGTATTGAGCTCCCACTTTTGCTTCCCGATTGGCCCACTCTGCGTGCGAGCGTGCTCTTCTCGTCGGTCCAGCAGAGTTGCGAGCCTACTTCTAACACGCTTGTGGCTTAAATATATACCTTAGCGTTTATCATTATTGACGACTAAGACTTATATGGTGACAGTAAAATGATAATGACTATATTCGGCTTCACTGAGTCACGTCTGTTAATATTGCTGATGATAAGCTTTAGGAAGTTTAAACTGGTCTCTTGATAAAGAGAGCGATATCCGAATTCTTTTGCTAAACAGAATCAAGGAAATGTAGCTACTCTGGGCTTACGCATGATTGCTTTTTATTTATCCTTATTTTCTGCCTCCCTCTCTGCTTTCTGTATTTTTCACATACCACAACCTATAAGCGATTTTCCCGTTAAATATAGACATTTATTGAACGTATGGAAGCTCACAATGTTAACTATCCACGTTTTCCATCAAGTGATTACACGGTGGCCATCATCTCCGCCCCACTGTTCTATTTTGTAAAAACGGAGTACGTATAACTTGGAACAACATTGACAATTCTTCTCCCGTCTCAGTAAATCCTAACTGGGTGCCCTTCTCCGCATAACATACGTATGTCAACTCAAAAGACACTGCATACTGAATTTTTTCCTCTTATCCAGTGGTAAAACACCCAAAACGAGTGCCAATTTAAGATTCTGATAGCTTATTTTAGATATTATCTTTTCACTTACCGTCTCCTTGTTTCCACATAATCGTCATATTCGTCGGATCTGTACAATTATTATCGATATTTTGACCTTCACCTCCACAAATGATTTCGAAATTTTCCGACCCGTCTAATGCAACCTTTTCCAGTTTCATATACCTCTTCTCCTCATATCCAAGAAGCTCCTGCTTTAATGTCCTTACATCCTTAGTTGATAAGGCCAAATTGATAATTTCCATGTAGTTGACTTCTGGACATGGCTGCTTAAAGGAAATGTTTACATACAAGTTTCTCAGCATGAATGGACGAGGTATAATTCCTCCAACACTGAAATGTCTGAAATAAGTATAATGGCATGGGATATAGTAGTGTTTATTAGGAGGAAGGGGAACTTCTTCCTCGTCTACATTTCTCTCCTCAGGCAATTCACTTTTCTTCGTCTCTGGTTTACCATCATAGAAAAGATCAAAACCCAGCTCAGAAGTCGTGGTTTCTGCGGCATTTCGTTGAGTTTTCATAACATTCGCATTTTCAGCATCCATCCACGTGTAGTATGACTTAAATATTGTGATGAGAAAATCATAATTCAGTAAAATATCCGAAGTGAGAGTTTTTCGAGTTTCTGGATCTAAAGAACTTGGTATAACTACGTAACATCGCCGATACTGAGTCAGATTATAATCTCCACAGCTTTGACCTGGATTCGAGATGGGGATAAGCTTCGAGGTGATATCAATTGCCGTAGAATTGTAGTCTTTAAAATCTGGGGATTCCCGTAACAATTCTCCTGCTTCCAGCATTATTGAATTAATATCATCTGCAGATTTTACTTGGTGAACAGCCCTTAAATTCGCAGGAAGTTTCTTGAGAGGGTCAGCGAATAAATTAGGTGGAAGCATAACGTCTACATGGTACCATATTCTGTTCGACGGGTGGGCTTTATCAAGAACATGTCGGCAAATGTATGTTCCCAAATGGACAGATGGATTGAAATTAGGAATATAGAGATCTTGAGTTTTATTCACGAGGCATGGAATATCAGTTCCAGTGAACATATCTTCAAAAAGTTCTTTTTCAAAGTGACGAATAAGAGATGCTTCACCTTTATTATTTTCGAGAAGTGGAGCTTCACTGCGAGGTATAAAGAACCACCGAAATAATGAACTATCATCATTAGAACAAATAGGACACCTAATCGTGACTTTTTGTTTATAAGCATAATGGAATAACATTCCCTGATGCATATAAGTGGCCTGTTCTTCGCGTTGATTCAAACAGGTTGAGAGTCCGGCTGATTCCGAAGATTCGAAAGTTTCCGGCTTAAGATCTTTGGGTTCTGTACTTACACAAAATTTCAGAGGTATCTTTTGAGAGACAACCAACTGATCCAATAGCAAACAGATAATAAAGGCTAAAATCATTACAAATTTGATTCCCACTTGTTATTTAAAGAAGCCGTTCAAATGAAATGTAAATTTTGCATATTTTGGCAAAATTCCATTCAATTTTTGCAGTTTATAGATACTGACTTCAATCTCAAGCAATTTTCATATTAAAAAATATTTCGAACAACAGAACTGATCGATATTTCAGTTTATATTAAACAGCTGACAGAATTATTAATTATCAGTATTGATTAATGATAAAACAGTAATGACATCTGACAGACTGCTCAACAGGAGACGTCCTCCGCTGCCTTTATTGAGATATCTTCACATTTTATGGAAAATTATCTGGATTTTACTGATATTTGGTGTTATTACACTTTCCATAACTTTACATGGAATAAGAAGTTACCAAAATAAGACGGCTCATGTGGGTAAGTGGCCAGAATGGAGAATAACATTCGCTCAAATTTCTTCGTGTAATTTTAATTGTCTGAAACATACTTAGATTTGATGACAAGAAACGATAAAACCCCAGGTGTAAATGAAAATACGTGGCTTATTGGAACATTAAATTATGAATGGGAGTATCTTAGAGTTAACAAGGGTGATTACCGGAAATCAATGAATATCTACCTCAATTTTAGCAATCTCCAACTGCGTAGAAGTAATGATGGCAGTTTTCTCTCTGATTTTATTCTCACTGTTAATCCAATTCGCGTAAAAATCACCTTTGAAGAAATTCCACAAGAACGCATTGTCAGGATGAAGTGCCTCAAATTTGTTCGTTGGGAGGGATTTAATCTGAAACCGATAGAAGGAGCCAAGTGGGGTCGTCTTAAATGGCTAGTCTTGAAGATGGTTCAGTTACTTTCTTCCAACTTCATTGTGAAATACGCGATCCAATCGACTTTGGCTAATCGATTAAGAAGCGCTTTCAATAATAACAAATTACGACTAGTGGAGGAAAGGATGCTTACAGCTGCCAATACTAGTAATAAACAACCTTTCATTTCTAGGTAAAGAAATGACAACAAGTGAATATTTAATCCATTTATAATTGCCTGGCTTCCTCCAGCAAATATAAAATATAATAGCCTTTATATACACCTATACATATATGATTTCCTTTAAAATACACATAGTCCATTTCTTGATCATATCTACTATATTCATTTCAGTAGGAAAAAGATTTGCTTGTATTGAAGGGGGGCCTGAATCCATATTAGTTAACTGCTATTTCTTAGTATAAATCTTTTTAGGATTAATAATTAAATAAAATCCAGAACTTCCCACCTATTTACAGTGTATTTAGGCGTAAAACTAGAACGGTTTCATTATTTATAAAATTATTATTAGTTATTTGGAGATCTCTTTGGTTACTAATAGCATCATGCTATCTTGACTACTGAAAAATGCTTCAAAGTTGTATGATAAACCAGCGGAACTAATCTGTTAGTCGGTAATTTGAGAAAATTCCAAGTCCTCTAAGAATACTGGGAAAAATTTTGAAATATTAACTTTGTGACACCGGTAAACACGTTGAATGAATAAATTTTAAAAATTCCAAGTAATTCGATGAGAAGACTTGTTCTGCCAAAATAATACGCTCGAAGTATTTTATTAGAGGAATTAGAAGATTTTAAAATAATTATCACCTATCAAAATAAAAATATTTACTAAAAATTTGTAATTCCATCCAATACTATTTCAAGATGATAAATATTGCATAAATTAGCACAGTGACCCTTACATTTTGATAAAACGCATATAGTTTAATACTATTTTAAATCGTGTCTAATGCGTTATAAGGATATCATTTTTTTCAAATTGCCGAATCTTTAGCGTTATAGTTACCTGAAAATTGAGTGAAATCGAATGAGAAATTGCTAAGTTTCTATAGCACCAATTTTCCTAATGGCGATTTATTTTCGAATTTTTTGTAACGTAAAGAGCCATCTAAAACTCTAGAACATTCTCTTATTTGCATAAGTTTTATAACTTCTCGGTTGGTCTTTATTAAAGCTACAGCTTCTCAGACTAAAAGATGTGGAAATGAGAAGACTTATGGTTCAAGCAACGGGCTTTCTATTTGTTAAATAACTTTGCTCCTATAGGCTGAAATATCTGATAAATGATTGGCTGCCTGATTACCCAATAATTGCGGCGACAGGCGATCTTATCCAAATGTGGGAGTGAAAATCCAACAGTGGATAATCCAGTGCATAAGGGATGAAGATTGCGAGATTCTCCCAAGTGCAACGAAATTATTCGGTTGGGCCTCCAAACAATAAGTTTACATTACTAGAGTGCTGTGAAGTCACAAATGTTCTATTCTGTTAACGGGCAATTTTTACAGCTAGTACAATTAATATCAGTGTTAAACGTATTTATAGTAGGAAAAATTTTTTTCTAATAAAAGCTTTTATATTAATTTAAATTATTACTCTATTCTGAACTTTATATGTTGAATTATCACGGCTGACTACCCAGTTTCTAGCAGTATTAAAAGAAGAATTTAGTAATACAAGGTTGAAACCGCAAGGTTGATTGGGGCCGCTTGTAGACATATGCACGAAGGAATGAAGTTGTGTTGCATGGTCAGAAGGAAGTGGGGGATTGAGTAACTAATCCAGCACATATAAGAATGGCGATTGTGGGTGAATGAAATGATTTTTAGAACAAGTATCTAACCGCCATGGTCATTCTTCAAGTTACTTTCTTTAGGATAAAGAGAATATGATGGAGGTTGACAGAAATCTTTTAAGAGAAATGATATGCTGATGATTGCGGTGGTGAAGTGGACGTCTGCAAAGAGAGTACTTATACTTCCTAGGAATACGTAATCTGAGTAACGGATTTCCGAATATCGGGAGGAATGGACACTGAAACGAAGTGGTTTAATACGCCAGGTATGGATAAATGACTCATTCATTCAAAGTAGCACGGGGTCACATCATTGAGGTGAGCACTTCAAGTTTTTGAAGCGTGGAGGCATTGAAGCCAAGTGGATTACCAGTCACTTCATTGAAATATACGCTTTTAAAGTCTAGAAAATAAAAAAGAGGGGAGAGAATCGGAAAGATGTAAAGTTAAAATATCAAGGGGTTCTGCATAGTTGGATTTTTGGATTCGGGTTGTTCATCATTTCTATAATGGATAGTTCAAGATCCAAGATTTATGATTCATTTCTTCGATTATGAAGCGAATTCTTGTTCATTATTTCCAGTGTTCATTGACTGAAAATTGAGATTTTGATGGTCCGTCTTGCCGCTTCAAGTACGTTTTTTCTCAAGGTTGAAAAAGCTTAATAATCTTTCATTATATTACTCGCTTACATGATTTTAGCACTACAGAGATGAGACAGTCAAAAATTTCAACTTGGCAGAGCTCAAAGTGGCATTCCAGAAATCGGCTTTCAATGTTCTTACATTTTCTGAAGTAACTTAAGACAGGTAATTAAAATATAAGTTAACTTAACCAGGAACTCTATTTTCAGCCTTTTTCATACATTGAATCAAAACCAAAAACAAACCTGATGTAAGTTGCATAGGTATCTTAGCTTCTATAAACGGAACAAAGATGTCCTTTGTCCTAGTTACGGGCGTTTCTTCATCATAATGCATAAATATTTGTACTGTAAATGTAAGCTTTGCAGTTGAAAACTCATGAGAGAAATGGATTTCTGCGAGAAAGTACAAGGTATTTTGAAACATCAAATACTATAGTTATAATTGCTGAGTTTCTCGGATGAGTTGATAGAACAAAATTGGTGCAAATCATTGATAACACAATTATAAAGGTTACTCTCAACACTGTCAACACTCAATGTACCAGACTGATAAACTGGACAGCTTAAAACCCACGTAGTAATGTTTCATAAGCCAGAAAATCAAAAGTGTTTGGCATTTGTCGTATTCATTATAAGATTTTCCTACACGATTTTTTAACTGGAAACGAAGTAGCACCCTCAAATTTGGAAACAACTTTGAGAAAATTTGGATATTTAACTAAAAGGAGTTATTTTACAAGGGGCAAAACAGTATAGGGAATTTTGATTGGTAGTCTAGATTGCCCTATCATGTCCAAATTATGACGAAAAGCATGTAAAACAAATACTGACTGCGAAAAGGACGATTTTTTTAAAATTTTAAGTATTTAAGTATTTACTATTGAATTCATAAAGTGAGCAATGGGGAAAGTTTACATAAATATTAATACTTGAGAAAAAACTATATTTTCTATATATGAGAATTCTTGAGAAAACGTCCCTCTGTTGTGAAAGTCCCGTAAAGTAGTGTCTTGATGACGCCGCCGTCAATGAATACTGAATTGTTGTTCATAGAAGCCTATTCAGCAATATAGAGAGTTAATTCTTTAGGTTAATTATGATCAACAAGAGGGTTGACAGAATGCAAATGTCGGACAGGATTGACTCCCAGTTATCTCCTTTCTGTCCATGTTGTCAAGTATGGTTAACAAATGCCGAATTTCAACTTATAGTCAAATCTCTATTAAACTTACAGTGAATCAACCAGACCTGAATCATTTCATGGGACATGATCTTCTGAATATTTGCCAATAGGTTACTTTGGCAACTGGACTCTTAAATCAGTCGATAAGTATATGTTTTTTTTAACCAAAGCGAAAAAGCTGCAGCTCAAAACCATTATAAAGGGAAAGGGAGGGGAGACAAATATACTCTAAGCCATGAGCACGTTGCTACCGAAGAATTATAATCAGGACCGCGACTTTGCTCACCTGAATGCAGTGTGTACCGATGGGAAAGTCAGTCTGCCGAGGTTTACTAATCTTCAAAACTCTTGCTGAGTCAGAGAACTGTAAACGCTAGGCAAGGTGGCCGCTTCCTTTGTAGTTGTTATGATTCTCGGTACATATTCCCATCTTTTACATATCTCGAAGACTGAGTGCCATTCATGTTAACTCGCCTTGTCTATAAGATGTTCCTCGATAAATACTCATTTCGATCATACCTCCTCAGTATTATATGTTCAGTAAATCATGCTCCTGCGTTGCGCCTTACTCAGAGGAACTTCAGACACTTCAGTGGCTCGTCACATTTCCTGCATTTGAGTGGCATAAATAGTTGAGGAGCTTATGACAACAGTTGAAAAATGAAGGAGCAAAGTAATTACAGAAATAAGTCAACAAATCACAGTAGACCGTTGCAGAACTAACGTTAGTGCTGAATGAATAATGAAATCTACATTTATTAGGTAGTTAAGCCTGACAAATTACATATTCTTTTACCAAGTAATATCGGTTAAAAATTGCACTGGTTTACTAATAATGAGTATTTCCATTGGTCAACAGCATTCACTAAATTTTCACAATGTTTCATTTCGATTTTTCTGTCAACCTGATTTGCTAAAATTTAATTTTTATTAGTACTAAAATAATGATTTTGTTTTACAGCAACAATGGCTGCCAACAGGAGGTGGTACGTGCATTAGCCATTGACAGACCTATAATTGGGGGGAATCTATTTTGGAAAGGTCAGCAATGAATTTCGACAAAAGTACAAATTCAGTATATGCTTCAGCTTTCAACTAACTACATACTTGCGTTTTCCAGCATATATATTTTATTTCGATGTGGATAGACCGACGCAGATAAGTGAATAGTTTTTAAAATTTCGGAAATATGAATCCAGCTTAACTTAGATGATATCATTTAAGTGAATTGAAATGGCGGGAACTACTTAAGTGACACGAATTAACAGATAATCGGTGCATATTAGGACGAAAAGGAATCGGGCTATTCTAGTAATTTGCCTATACGGGATTATAAATGAGTTTTAAAACAACCTGGAGTTATTACGAGATATCCATTCGTGTTTTGGTGATTATCTAGTGACGTCTGTATGAGCTGGAAATTGTCAGCGTGTGTCAAGATGAGTGCAAATCAATTGTCAAGTCCTCCTATGCAGAAATCATCAACATTAAAATCTGAAATCGAATATATTATGCGGCATTTATTAATAAACTTAGTAACTATGGTGCTATTCCGACAAGCGGACGCATAGCTACAGCAGAGAGGAAAGAGTTTGTTGAAAGGGAGGGGGAAGGTTTGAAATAGTAGAAATTACTCCTCTTTTCAGTCCCAAGAACATGTGTTGTCACATTTTTAAACGATCTTTGGAAGAGGCTCGTTCACCGAATTCTATTGAAAATTAAGTATGACATTCTGATATGTGGTTTTAAAGGTCTATATAAGGCCTAAAACTGGAAGTTTTTATTGATCGTTGCGCCCAAGGAACAGTGATCTAGTCGCTGATGCAAAGGGTATTGCTGAAGCTTCGGACCTTGTCGTTTTCGTGAGAATTCTCTTAGAATGGGCAATTACGCTATAGGAGACAGGGATCAACTTTGTTAGCCATTTTTGAGGCCTTATAAATTAGGAAGCACAAATCAGTTATCACAACATGTCTACACATGCCTAGGCGATCACCTAGTGGCTAATTGGCTGAAAAGGGAAACTTCAGTATTTTTCAAAATGAATAAAGGTCAGTTGTTAATTAGAAACAAAGTTCGGTTTGTCAAATCATCCGGTGCAAAATTTTTCAGTATTAAATCCCTCACATATTGAGATTACTATTACTATCTTTCATTGAAGCAGACGAAAACCTGTATGAATTGGTAATATATTTTAGAAAGTGTGGTCTAAATTGATCTCTATAGAGGCGCGTCATATATAAGGCAAGAAAATATGGAGAATAGTATGAAGCCTGGAAATAAAAACCAAGAAGCATAAAGTATAACTGGTAAGGGATAGCGGCCATCACCACCAAGAGTGATAGCGGCTCATAACTATCACCCCTGATGTGGATAACGGCCGCATTGAAGTCCCAGCTCGTCTTCCCCATTGGTCCACCATGCATGCAGGCGTGTGCTTCGGTTCGATCCAGCAAGGTTGCCAGCACACCTCTAACACGTTGGGAGTTTGTTTTATTGCGATATTTTGTAATTTGCAATAACATGTCATAATGATCAAAAGTCAATGAACACTTCCTCTTTAAATAACAATTGAATTAGCTGAAATGCAATCGATACAACATCCTATAAAATAGTTAATTTGTGAATCTATACTATTTGTTTATATTCACTTTTGATTTTGATTCTATTTTGCAAACTTTAAAAATACAAAATACAAGAACAAAACAGTTGAATTAAATAATTAAACAATTAAAATGAATCATTGAATTACAAATTCTCATTTAGTAGGTTTGATAGCATAGCGTTCAATGGTTTTCGCGACAAAGCGGTCTATCTTGTAGCATATTTTTTCTCTCAATTCTGCAAACTTCTTTGGTAACATTTTCCGCATTTTCAGCACAATCTGTTCCCGAATAAGACGATCGAATAGCCCATTGTTAACAAAGAGGCCTACCACCTTGTTGAAGGTGCCTTTGCCTTTGATTCGAACCCCACCGAATTTCTTTAAACTGACGTTTTCGATTTCGACAATGAAGGTAGCGTCACAGGTGGAAATTAGACTGGAATTCGACGTGGATTCCAAAAAGGGAAAACATATTTTAATTTGCGTTTCCAGCACCAGAGGCTCAATTGTCATATTTACATCATGGAACTAAAAAAGAATGCAGATCAGATTTCTTACTTGTGTTCTGGTAGCCAAGCTATAAATGCAAACGTCACCCAGGTTGGAGTTCATGTTTCAATACATATTGATAATTTTACAGTGATTAAGAAGGAACAAAAGAGAGGTAGTCAAATGTGGTTTTATCATCAGAATAGTTCAAATATATTTCACCTCATTCACCAGCTTTAGAGAACCTGTTGTTCTACATATTCTGGCACCAATTTTATGCTGAAAAATTTACTACCATCCTATTCATGGTTTCTGTTTGTCCCGGTATATGCTAATAAACTTTTTTCGTCTTGTCGAAAACTAAAACCACTGCACAAGTCTTCTGGGAAAGATGGTGAATCTGTAGTAATCATGTTTACACATAGATTTGGTTAAGCCAAATGCACCTGGAAGGAACGAAGGAAGGAAGGAATTTGGAGAATGAATACCACAAAGAGTCTATCCCTCGCATCAATAAGATGTGAGACCATATGAAAATTATTTGCATAAGCTCCTACTGAAATCGAATATTTTCAAAACTAAAGTGAGATGAGAAAGGACTGGCACCGAAGCTCCAAAGACGGTCGGCCAAATAGCATACTTCTTTATTTGGTAAGAGAGCGGTTTCTGTGTATTATGAAATAAGCCAGTCAGATTTTCCAAATAAGGAATTACCAATAAAATGAGGTAGATCTGCTCAAAAAAATTGGGAAGCATAAAACTTAATAATTCTGCGATTTAGATAAAGTGAGGCCCTCCTGATCTCGGACCTTCAGTTCCTTTCTCATCGGTTGGTTTTAAGGAACCATGTTTTCCATTCTTAGCCATTAAATCATTTCCACGTTAATATGAGTTATAAGTGCTCTTGCTTGTTGAAGATAGGAAATAAATACAGACTATATTAACGTACCTTGGTTTTAAAAAATGTTTTAAATTTCGATTGGCCTTCTATTAGAAGCTTTTCGAAGCCGACGCACCATGTTATGCTGAAGCACCGAGAACGAATTTTCCATGTACCATTGAAATTAATAGTCGTGGGCAGAATTTTTACCTCAGGTACGCATCCGATGTATATTGACTTTAAGTTAAAAATGCGAACATTTTGAAGGTCAATATTCTTTGTACTAATGGGCTTTTTCAATTCATAATAATCCTTTCCCACATGGAGCATATTCATTCCATACGTCTGTAGAAGACGTAAAATATCAAGGTTGCCGCTTGTTACATTGTCAGAAGCCTCAAGTTTTATAACCAGCAGAAAAAGAATAACAAAGAAAGCTGAAACAGAAATGTAAAACTGCGTTAAGATGTTCTACATCTAATTTCATTAAAACTCTTATAATCACCTGTAAAGTTTTCGCTACTATGATAGATATGAGAAGCCAAAATTTTTAAAGTGGCTATCCTTAAAGCACGGTCATATGAAGAATAAATAATTATTTACAATGTTCAGATACAGAAGATTAATACAAGTGACAACATTGAAAGTAAATAAGGTAACATGCACTTTTAACCTGTCAGAGTACGAACTTTTCTTCTGTTAAGAGTAACTTGTGTTTTTTATCGCATTATAGGTATTGCATTACGAGCCAGCTACGTCAATATCCCTTCGAACAAAAGGGTGCGCAGTTTGAGCAAAGAGACGCACGGCTTTCGATATGGGATTTAATGGTGATAAAGGAAATGAAATTCGAAGAGTTCAGTCATGTTATTGTTCAGTTCTAATTGGTCGGTCTTAATTCATGATGGGCGGTCTTGTCTATTAAAGTCATTCTTTTCCTATGGTTGAGAAGACAATATTTTCTTGATATTCAGCAGCTTCCAGACTTAGCAGAGATGTGAATGACTACATTTCGATAAAAGTGCGATTCTTATCAAATTTATACGGACATTATCAACAGAATAATTACTGATAAATGGAATTCAAAAAACATAAAGGTGAAAAATTATAATTTTTATATATTTACATTTTAACTAGAGTTCTTAACGTTATTAAATTAAAAAGCTCGAAAATGACAGGCAGATGAAAAATTTTATTATATTCGTTAATTAATGTTTAAGTGGAAATAGAAGAAACCGTTTCGCATTTTCACATTGTGAATTATTTAAAGCACACTTCGAATAAAATTTTAGTTGATGAAGAAATTGGTGTTCAAGTATTGTGCTGGATTAGAGTTTAAATCTTGGTAGAAATTTTTGCGATCCTGTAATTCGATCCTGACAGTTGACAACTTCGTAATAACTTCCTTTTTTGCCAATAAAAAGCATGTGAACGGAATAAAATTCGTAGCTTTAATTCTGATAGTGAAAATAGTAAAAATTGCAAATTTCAGTTCCGTTTATGTAAAATTAAATTTTAAAATGGCAACTTAAAACCAATGAAACAATATTTATATATAATTTCACAATTCATCGGCATCTATTAGTTCGATTGGTGATTGTAGTTTGAGACTGTACACAATTTCTAGTAATTGCTTAATTAAAAGTAGCTTTAAGAGTAAATTAAAGGTAAAAAATCTTAAATTAAGTAAAATTGCACTTACCCAAGAAATTTCTAACCATATTTTTTTTAAGCATGGGTGAAATTCCCAAAGGCCGTCGCCTTTATCTAAATCCCCAAATGTCGTTGCCATGGTAACTATTTAACGAATCGGTGCCCTTGCCATAAAATAAACATCTGAACATCTTTTGATTATAGGTCACAATTGCCGATTACATTAATCAAATCAGACATTTCCGGGTGGAGAAATTCGTTTTATTTTTATCTACTTATTTCATATTTAAGTAGTTTCCTGTAACTTGCACCATAGACAGCCTAATACGAAATATACAATTTGAATTAATCTGATAATTAAATGGACTGTTTTAAAAAACAAAACAAATTCAATATATTTAAATCTTGGTTTCATATTTGATTGCGACTGGAGCCTAGAACATTCATTTTTTTCGGGAGAAAGATAATGGAACATATATAACGGTGATAATTATTCGGTCATATTGTCACCACAGTGCATTCTCTGCTTCTGTTTCTCCCGGTTGCGTTCTTTGGCCCGCCGGTTTTTGAACCAAACCTGAATTCGCGATTCTGGCAGTTCTATTTTCTCAGCCAATTCTTCACGAGAACTAATGTCGGGATACTGGTTGATAGAGAAGAATTTTTCCAAAACCTCTTGTTGTTCTGAAGAATAAATTGTCCGTTCCCGTCGAGTTGAACCTTGTACTAAAAGACAACACCGTTAAGCATGTTTGATTTTTATGATAAATAAAGTTACGTTTGTTTGCTACTGATTTGAGTTAAGTAGCATTCACAGTCTAATTAATTAATTAATTCAGCGCCTATAAAAATTGCATTTTTAGAAATTTCACATCTACTTGCGAAACTACTGCTCTGCTGTATTCTTTGTTATTTTTTATCTCTATCAATAAACTCAAAATTAGATGACCTTATTGCAAGGTGGTGAAAAATAACTACTCTTGTGCCATTTCTAACTGCAAGAATTCAGCTATCGAAAGACAGAAATGAAAGATTTAGGGGCGGAATGTTTTTTGTATTGAAGAGTGAAGAAGTAGTAACAATATCCGGTCAGTATGGAGAATAGAACTCACAATGCAGGTGTTATTTAATGGAAGAAATAGTAATATTGCTTAAAAGCCTGAGATGAGTCATACACACCTTTATTCAAAAGGAGACAATAAAGTGGATAAAAATGGATAATAAATGACGCAGATATAGAATACTTTCTTTACAAGCATTTGAGGTACTTTTTGACACATATCGTGGTACCCATTGAAACTTAAAAATCCCAGGTTGTTTACACCGGCCATTTAATCAGCCAGAATTGAAAGAATAGTCACTTAATTGCATCAAAGTATGCATTGATATGTTCATCAGAAACTATATTATAAAGTTCCAAAGTTCAATACACGTATTATTTTAATTATTCCGCCGAACTTCACTTAGTAACTGTATTGGAATTATATGGCATCAGTCGAATTCTATAACACAAGAGAAGATATTGAATGGTGGACTTGGACACGTAGATGAAACTGTCAGTTGGAATGTATTTGAACGGTGAATCGCACACTGGAATGTATCAATGGCACTTCATATACATCAAGCAGTTCTTTATATATACAGCGAATAGAATGGAATCCCTGTAATCAATAAGGCGAACATATCATTAAATTGACTATAACTACGCACAGTATAGTATTGATTCAAACATCAAGTAGGGGTAAGGAGAATCATGTAACTACGTCTGTAGTAACTCGTTGCCCGAGTTGGATACAGTATTGATGTGGTTTGGTCTTCCCAAAGATAGAATTTGAACAATGGCTTGCTAGAATTCCAATATTACATTAATAGAAGGACAAAAAAGTGACCTTTGGTGTCCTCGGATTTGAGATTAACGTTTAATTAGCTCTAGGTTAAAGATGCATATGACTTAAGAAACTTTATCAAGGCTCAGATTTGAGGACGAGTGGATGATCATTCTAATGCCTTATGATTTACAATGTAAAGTGCTTGTGATCATTTATATTTCTTAATCTCACTTCCAGTTCAAACTTTTCTGATAGTAGAAAAAAAAAATTTTCGAAATGAGTTCATTTTACAAGTCTTGGTCGCTTATTAACAAATCAGTAGTGACTGTGATTTTTTTGGATTCAAATAAAACAAGCTCCAAGAAGGAATGATCTTCAATAAACCATATTTTCATCCCACTGTTAACTCAATCGCAGATCTTTGAATAATGCAATATGTCTAGAGCCATATATCTATGTTCCTCAAATTTTTGCACCTGTCTGAGGCTCCCAAAATTAGTTAGCACATTAATTTATCAAATTCTGCGTCATCACGAGCAATATTTTGTTTAAATAATCGTACTCTTATTTAGCACTCCACTTTCTATTATCTTAAATTATGGTAAATTGCAAATAGGTAATTAAAATAAAAAAAACATTACTTACTCTTATCAATTTTCCAGTTTAGAAAGACATAAGAAGAGACAAATTTGTCAAAGTGGCATGCTTTAATCACTCAATGTATCTGAATGGTTTAGAAATCTTGAATATAGTGAAAATTGACCCTCATTCTGGTACATAGGAGTCAAATCCTGAAATTTAAAATTCGAAACGATACGAAGCGATGGAATAAATCCCAAATTCAATTGAAGTAGTATTCGTTTTTTACCCAGACTCTATTATCAGGAGATGCTACCTCTTAGAAAATGCTAATGAAACGTTGAGGCCTTTCCAACAGCAAATAAGTTGCTAAATAACGGAGAAATCAGATGATATTTTTCAACCATCAGGGAGTGGGTCATACTTGGGATGGCGAGATAAAGGTGCAACATCGATAGGTGGATTAGTGTAATTAAAAAACGTAGACATAACATAAATCTACACACTTTATTCCCAATTTTTAATTGATTCTACCGCCTATACCACTAATTAGACTACTCTTTCCTATGTTATTAACCTTTCTCTCGTTGTTATGAGTAGTTAAAAATTGATTCATTATCTTATATGATAAATAAATTAGTGTTTTATTCAAAGCGGACTTCTTTTTGAAGCAAAGACAGTCATGCTGATTTTAATTAACATCATTCAAGCGGAAACATTAATCTACAAGGATTTTTAATTTAATTTGTGTGTTAGTTGAATGTTTTCACGGAAATGTTGTGTTTTACACCTGGGACAAGTCTGGAGGGAATTCATAAGAAATTTGTGATCGGTCAAATGAATTGGAATGGGAACAATTAAATGCGATATAAGTGATATAATAGTACTGAGTGACAAAATATAAAAGGAATATTTTCATCAATATTCAAACTGCTCTTCCTGCTTTTGACATTAAGAAGTTTTGAGCAAATCTTAGTGTCATTAGAAACCGTGGAATCAAATAAATCAGTTAATATTCTCCGAATATCGTGGATAGAATCTCAACCATGAACTTTAGGATATTACACGGTGAACTAAAACCCTTCCGAAGGTAAAGACAGTCCAATAATTCAGGAATTCAAATTAAAGATTGAATATTAGAAGGCAATGTTGGATATTAAATTTATATTTTTCATTATCCATCTCCTAGTTTTAACGGTTGTCAAATGAAACAGATATTCCCTTGAGAGAACTGTCATTGTTTACGCTTGATAAATCAAAATACAACCATTCTGAGGAGCAATAAACAGTGAAATTTAATTAAAATTTCCATATATCTGTTTTTAGCACAATATAAATATAAGTAAATAATAAATTAAGTTTGTATGAAGAAAATTGTACATATTTCATTAACATACATCTAGTTCAAAAAATTAATCCAAATGATTAAGGCAAGTACATGAGTAACCGCAAACCGATAATACATTCACTTCTTTTCAACTTATCACGTTTACGCCTTGAAGTATGTAGATGTTTATAGATGGGCTTCTAAGAAATCTTCGATACTTAATACAATGCACACTAATATCGATTTTAATAATTAGCATTGAAGTAAAAAAATATGGTTGGTAGTTACTGTATTTCATGTTCAAACGTTGGTATTTGTCTCCTGTTTCCTGAAATAATTAATGCTCGCGGGGTCCGGAATTAATTGGCTGATTGAGTACTAGGAAGTTTTGATCACATTTTCAGACGCAATATTTGCTCTTTTATATCTACAGTATTAGCAGAATGTCGCATGATGACACGATTTTAATATTGCAAAACCCACTAGAGTTCACTCAGGACGAATCCACTTCTTATTGTCGTCTCATAACAATTATGGGATCACCATTTACTATCAAAAATGAACTGGTTTGTAGATATAAAAAAATGACAAACTATTATTACAAAACCGTGGGTCTACACAAATCTAACTGAATACAGTAACCAAGAAAAATTTAATTAATACGAGCAAAAATATGAAAATTTGAATACATATTATGCGGATGTCAGACGAGCTGCAAAACTACACCGCGTTGTTAAAGCATTGTGGCATCTCGTGAACCCTGTTAAGTTGGCAATGCCCTAGAGTCAATTGACTGCTCTTGGCAGCTAAAATTTGCCTCATTTAACTTAGTCCATATAATGAAAACTTTTATTTTGTTACATTGTCTAATTACTATAATATAAATAAACTAAATAGGGTGGAAAAACGTGGCATCCTAAGTTAATCCTTTCAAATTTCTCTCTCTGATAGGAAGAAAAATAAGTGACATAAATCAAAGTTGAATAAATATCTTACAGTGTTTGGAAAATAAGGACTTTCGTTCATGCCAACAAATTTTAATAATTAAGGCGAAGGATTTCATAGCCCTCTCCTTTTGGGTTTGAAATAGTCAGCTTTAAACAACATTGCCGTTTGTTCAAACTTCTCTCTATAATAATTCAGAAGGTACTTCTTATACTTATTTGGGAAGAAGAGAAAGTACTCTAGAGCTCATTATTGGAATGTCACATTCCGATGACCATTCTGCAATCAATATTAACCAACAACGGTCAGAACATTCAGTCGATAGGCACTTATGAGTATCAGTCTGGGGGGAAGTCAGGCTTCCCAGTCGTGCACATCAACGGTACAAAATATTTAGCATACATTTTATGTCTTCATCGCGTAAAGGCCCTTGTTTTTCCCCAAAAGGGCACTTTCGTAGAAGACTGATCTGGTATTATTAACCTCTGACCCCTCTAATTTTCTCCGACTTTTATTAGCACTACAACAAACTTTCTATCAGAGTTGAAAATGGTCATTTTAAGATTAAAATTTCGAAAGTACATTAAGTCCACCTTGCGTGAACTCTAGCCGCTTCTCCTATGCTTAAAACGTGTCTGTTAAATACATATGTTGTAAGGAGATACAAATGAAACAATCATTCAATTATATCGACCGCTCCACAAGCTCTGCAAATCACCGATAAGAACTCATCCACAAACCTAGGGATCAGACAATGAAACTTGAATTTTGGAACAATTGAATAATATCAAGTGAATTATACCCATTTTGAGTAAAAGGGATACCTCGATGCTTTCAGAATTCAAATAGCAAGAATTTTCGCAATCTGATTTCTTAATGTACTTATGCTTGATACCTCGTTCCACCCCTAATTGAACTTTTCCCATATTCTGAGTTCTGAATTAATCGAATATGAAAGAATTTTTATTATGCTATTCTGAAGAAAGTATGAAAAATGTAAAATAAGCACCCAGTACTATTTTAAATTCGAAATTTTTAAACTGAGTCATAGTAAAACTTGGGCAATCCAAGAATTCTGAGATAAGGAAGTTTTACAAATAAAGTTGCTATCAGACGAACACTTCTCTCCTCACAATCTAAGATCTACCCATTCTTCAGCCAATATTATCGAAAGTTAAACATTTCGAAGGCTAGCTTCTACCATTACAATGGTTATTGCAATTCATTGAGCAATGGAAATTTAACATTAACGGGTCTAAAAGCAAAACCTTACCCCTATTGGCAGTACTGTTTGCAATTCCTGATTGGTACTTTACGGCCTGACTAATCTCAGTTTGGCTAGGTTGGCGACGCAACTGATTTTGAATTAAGCCAAACATTTGTGGGTAGGGACAATTTTGTTGTCTTCTTTGACAACGATTATGGTGCTGCAATATTTGTGAGTGTAGATTACTCGAAGTGGAGTTGAAGTTTTGTGAGGGATTTGAGTAATTTGTGTAGGATGTATATCCACCCGTTCCATGAAAGGCATTCCACAAAATATCCGCACTTGATCCATTCACAGTTTGTGATGGCTTTGGTGAACTGAAAGACGCTGAAATTGGGGGTGTAGGAGACCAAGTATTAGCTGCATTTGGAATAGAGTCATCAGTAATTGGTTGATATGTTGCCTGTAAAGTGGTAGAAATTTTCCACATAATTTAAGTCGAGTGAAATTGAGTGAGTAAAATTATACAACCTTACTTTGCCTGTTTCTGAATAGGAATTCGAAATTGGGGATTTATGATTTGTCATGAGGGTCAGATTCTGCATGGAATCGTAGAAAGGTGAAGAAAAGGTCCCATTTGGTCGATAAGGATTAATTTGACTTGAAGTATTCTGCAATTAGTAAGTGGACAAAATATGATTATTGCAAACGCACATATTTTATTCCTGCTCAAATATTTCACAAGTAAATCTCGTTAAGAGGATGGGAGATGCAATATGAGATTATAATCTCCATTAAATTTTAGGTAACAATTAGGAAGAATAAAGTTTACACACATTTACCTGATTTAAGTAAGTTGTTGAACCAGGAGTGAAAAACGGTGGTGAGAGCTCAGCACGAGAAAAGTGAATCGGAACCTGTCATAATGTTAAAATATTTTAAATTTTAATGGGTTTATTTAATGAATGATTTGATAGATTTGATGTGTTATTGTTTTACCTCTCCCATTTGAACTGAGTGGTTTGGTGACGAAGAATTTAATCGAGTTGCAGAGGAAAAAATTGTCGATGCGGACGACTCCTTAAATAAAAATAAACCATTTTGTCATGAAGATACAAAGATCTGATAGGTTGCAGGAATTTTCTCGAACATTAAAGATACTTCTTTTACGTTCAAACGGTCAGAATTGACTCTTATTTTATGAAACTAATTCAAATTGTCTGATTTTTCTCCAGCTTTCTTGATTAGATATTTTGAATTTAAAGTTAAAGTGCACTGGAGGAAAGCTCTTAGCTAATTCGAAGTTTCTTTTATTATAAAAATAATTTAGAAATTCGAGTAGTACCAGAAGATCACAAAATGTTTCCTTAGCAACACAAATGTGATATTAGAATAAATTATTCGGTGGTATCAGTAACCGAAAAGGGTTTGAATATGGAGCCTCGTATAACACATTATGATTACTCAGTGATACATTTAAACGAACTTTTTTATAATGAATTAACCAATCCTTCATCTTATCATAAATTATTAAGATCCAGATGTAAAATCTAGACAGTTCGGTTTTTTTAAAAAACCAGTAAACAGTATTGTAAACAATTAAACATACGGACAGTAAAGATCAACCGTTTTAGATTCAGGACTTATCCGGTAACATGTCGCGGAAAAAGAGAGCCAAGTAGATTGATAATCAGAGGAAACTATCTAAACACAGGGAACAATAAGACATCTCAAAAAGGAGTTTAACGGAAGACAGGGACTTAAAGAGGCTTTATTTAATTTTCAGTATGGAAACTATTAGCGTTTATGAACTAGAAATATTCGACAATGTTTCCCGAATTGGCTCGAAAAAGTTATGAAGCATGACAACTCTCATGCTTCATAACAATATTGTAAACAGATTTTTTACTCAATCAATTCAGGTAGGCTCTTTCTTCTCTAATTGGACGAATTTTAACTGATCTGATATTTTGCTTTTACAAATAAACATCCACTTGTCTCGAAAGCTAATCTCCAAAAAACGCCCTCCACAATCTCAACGAATGGAGATTTCGGGGACAAGGAGGACAAAACAACAAACGGAACCATGCCAAATTATTGATTTCAAGATCGAAATGGACCAATTTATCTTCATTCTCTTAAAATGGTAATTAAGTATCACCTGTTCAAATTGTAACAATTACTGAATTTATGTTTACTAAAATAGGGCTTTTAGTTAAGCCCCATATTTGATCTTAAAGAACTCATAATGCATTATAGTCTAAAGATGGAGCGAAGTCAACAACTGTTTGGGTTTTAAAGATCTCTAGTAAGGAAAATATTTTAGAAATAAGTAAATTGTACGCTTATCTACGCAGAAATACTTGAGATTGGTGAAAGAAATAGAAGAATTCTACGAATTGAGCACTGCTTACTGCTCAAGTGGAGAGTTGAAGTGTTTCGGTGAGAGTGAGTATGCATGAGAAATACTTTTTTTCTGCCTCTTGCCATTTAACCAGGGCATAAATTTTCTCCACTCTTGCGTACTGCTCTCACCTCGATACATAAAAAATTCCAAGTATTGATATATCTCACGCATTCTCTATTTACTATTTGCAGTTAAGCAGCATAAGCAAAACACATACAAACAATGATAGTATACTCATTGAACATTTATAATCAGTTATGTTAGAATCATCTTAGCATTCATCATTTGCTAGTTTCTTGAATTTAGAAGAGATATTTGGAGGGATTTACTAAACATTTAACCAATCAGGTAACAGGGGTCGAGCTCTGGAACTTGATGTCTTAATAAAGTGAACCATAGTCACTAATTATTTAATTGTTTCTGAATGTATTTAGAATTTAAATCCAGCAAAACTCTTTACAACTATGAAAGGGAGTAAATGAGCTGAAGTTGCAAGGCCTACAATCAATAAGCGAGGGAGATTTCGAATAATAATTAGGTCAGTAATGAAGGGGACGAATTACAAAATTTGAATTTTGGTGCCCATTATATGAATATTCTGCAACCTAAATCTGGAAATTAGTTGAAGCAACTCTTTTGCCGGTTTCTTATCGGCTTCCTCCTTCTTTACCACATTAAGGTTTAATTATTCAATTTCGTTCGCCTTCCCACAAAGAAAAATGTTACACTTTTACTGCATTGCTGTGGGTTATAATAATGATGACTCAATTTTATCTCCTGCTTCTCTTTCCTGTTTTTCGTGTTCAGATTCTTACCATAATTAAAAAGTATTTTTAACCAGGAGCAGTCAGACAAAACAATGTATAATTCAGAAAGAATTGATGCGTTTTCGCGTTACTGAGATTGGAATTTTCCCCTGTTCATTGGGGAGCTCAAATGGAAGTAAGAATTAATAAAGTCCACTTTGTTTAAGATATTCCGTACCGTTTTGATCTTTCAAATCGGACCAAGTTATTGCGGCTATATTACCAAACCTTCGACTACATCAACTGGTCAACATGGCGAAAACGAACTCACTTGGGAATCATGAAATCGATTCATTAGCAAATATAAAGTTAGAAACATTAGATTATGGCACGGTGAAAAGTAGACAAATCAATACATCTAGAATTCAAATAGTATTATTATTTACTCCCCATCTTTTCTGTTTGTTTTAGTAATTCCTATGTTTAAAAATTCGCAAAATGAGTTATTCTGAGATACTTGTATAGGAAATCGAAGTTTAACTCACTCCATTTTGATTGTTTCCTGTGTTTCCTTGATGGAAATCTGTGGTGTAATCTAGCAGCCTTTGAAGGGGACTTGAATATGGATAGTAAGTTGGTCCGTAGGGATTTGTTTCATCTGGGTTAAAATAGCGTTGATTAAGATCGTCTAATCTATCATCGGTTTCCATATTAACATCTAAAAGAGAAGAATTAAGCAAGATTAGCTGATTGAAATGTATAATCCCTAAGATAATAAAATGGATTTAAAATTATGAAGAAGAAGGGAAACATCGCCTTACATAATCGGATAAAATAAAGACAGACTGACTCTAATATGAAGTGCCAAAACTTGCTCAATTATGTCCGGATTATAAAAATGGTATAGGGAGGTTTGTTGTCAAACTGCTGAATTGTCAAAATTTAAGCATTAATTGGTGGATGACGTTAATTGAAATTCAGTGTATGCGGGATATAACTTCCCACGCATGATTGGTTAACACACACGTTAGCCAATTGAACCCTAGCGGTAAATCTTGGTTATAAGCCAATCAGTGGCTACCATTTTGTATTTCTTAATCTAAATAAAATGAATCAGATTTTAGTAAATGAGTTATCAGGTAGATGAGGATGGTTACCATGATTAAGTATAAGGAGTTAAATGCCACCGAAATATATTTGATAAAGAATTTAAGATTCAGTGCACTTGACGTTACTCTAATAGACATGTTCTTACTGTGAAAGAATTTAGTAAAATGAATTACGTTTCAGACTGTTGTAAAGCTTGCTACACAACTGGCCTGATTGTTGATCAACGGGTTCTCATGATGACACCTGAGTTGACGTTGCAGTGATGTGCTTGTCAACTTGTCTTGTTCTACTCTCGAGTTGTGCAGGCAAAGCATTTATAATAAAAGTGGTACCATTTTCTATGATAATGAAATGAAATTTTGTTTGGTTAGGAGAAGAGAACGTCAGGATGTCGAACATGTGTTCTCAAAGCTTAAAATTTACTTTTCGTTTTAATAATTGTATTTTTACTTATCTTTGTCCTTTGTTGTTTACTCCTTTTGTCAGAAAGTTTGCTGCAATTGCCGTAAGAGTTCACATTATATGAACCATAGGGAGTTCTGCTACGTTCAGATCTAGTTTGCAAATATCATCCCACCACTATCTGGCCATTAGAAAATAAAACAGAAAGGACTGACTAGCCATCAAAATGATATTAAATAACTCTCCACAGTTAGACAAAATTTTAACTGACGGTGAGTAAGAGTCTTTACTGACTGGCTGATAAATCAGGCAATTTAGTATTTAAATCATGTCTTTTTAAATCAAGAAAACAACATGATGCATCATTTTAATATAATTTCGTATTCTCACAACCTGGTAGAACAGGTAGATAAAAATTAAAAGGCCATATTAAGCATAAGAGAACTCCCTTAAGGCGAACTCTAACCCAAATAAATTAATTGATCAATAAGTTACCAATTCACTTAGGAAACAGAGAAAAATCTGAAATTTAAATTCTGCAATATCAGAACAAGAAGCAGGTTACCATTACTGAGGACGAATATATTGGTTAATCTTAATTAAATGATTTTAAATCCATTAAAATCTTTCTAATGTATCAAAATTTATTAGATTTCATAATTTGCAATAGAGTCAAGTTCAAATTTTGTATGGTTTCAAGGCCTTCTTTGAGAAAGATCTCATTTTTTCGTTTGTTCAAGCATCTTTAATAGAATGCAATTCGCAGCGTCTGAAATCTAACAACTCTATAACTCTAAAGAGAGGTGTGGCGGTACCACCATGTCTTTCCAACTAGATGAATACCCAGCATTTGTATTTTTGACTATTAGCTAAACACAAACTGGTTTTTGAAATGCGGGATTACAAGAAGACAAACAAATACAAATCTCCGCTCCTGGAGCTTAATAACACTCGAGCGTCTTTATATCTGAGCTTTAGCCAAATATGATGCCATTGAATGCTGCAAACTGCTGTCGATAGTAACTTCAGTTTTGTAAAAAATATTTCGTCACAGGACCAAAATTTCCTAATTTCGCAAGTATTATACTGATTGCTATAACAATACAAGGCCAAATGGTTTAGACACCAAGATTTTGAATGAATTCATTTCAAGGTTAAAATGTATTGATTTGTTCTCTAGCGTTTCATCCAAGATATCTGACCTTCATCTACTTATTTCTTCTTGAAGAGGACTATAAATTGGAACAGATTTCACTAAATTTAATCCAGGGGGTTATTAAAATGGATTAATCAATTTCTCCCTGTTCAAATAATTCTTGTTCCTATTAATTAAAATAATTAATTTGTTTAAAAATATCTCATAAATTGTGGAAAGCCTTGTTGTATTTATTTAATAAAATGTACAAAATATCGTATTACATAATCTCATTTTGAATAAATAACAAGTATATGTGTAACTCGCTAAAATTAGGAAAAACTTGAAGTAATTTTAAGTGGATTTAATTTGCTTAAATTTCAGCTCTGCAAACCTTACTTTTTGGATTCAGATCTTACGCTGTTTTCCTACCTTTCGAATATTCGTCAACTGCCCCATGTGCCTATGGTAACAGCTAAAAGATTTTGTAATATTAAAATTGATATAAAATATGTTAAAACCTTGAGCTGATAAACCGAAGGTAAGAAATTTTGTCATCTCAAATGAAATGAAGCGGTTGGACAAACCCTTCTTGGTTCAATAATACCGGTCAATGAGCCGTGAATATCCAGGGGAAGAATCGTAAAATTTAGGTTTTGGAACATGAACTGCTTATTTAGAAAATATTGTACAATTCAAATCCTAACATCAAACGAAGTAAGACCCCTCGATAACTTCATGTTGCTCTCTGTATCTTTTTCATTGTTGGAGTCTCTGTTATTTGATGTCAATTATTTCCAACAATTGAAAATTGTGAAATTTTTTTGTTTTTACTGTGAGTAATAATAAAAATATAATAGAAATAGGTGCTCAGAACCTTCTACAGCGTTCAAATTTCAGACTATATTTAATGATTTGATATAAACAAGAGGGAACTAACTGGCAAATATTAATGTAAATTTGATTAAAAATGAAAAAATGAGCCTTTGGTCGTGTTGATTAAATCGAATTAATTTATTTTGAACCATTATTACTATAGGGTCCACTTGAATAAAATCTAATAAACGATGCTATGCTAAAAAATCGCTGTCAGGTTCTTCTGTCTGTTCTTGGCTGTAATTGCAAAAATAAATCTTGGTAGCATGAATGACCTTGGAATTAAATCAATCAGTTAACAAGATCTGGATACAGCAGATATGAACTGACCCAGGAACCAAATAATTAAAATGAGCGTCGGTGTATAATGGCGCGAGCTCACCTCATACGAGAAGATGTACAAAATTCTTGATACCCGTTCCTACTCCACCCCCTCCCGCGTTTCACACCTTAAGGAATTTAAGGAACTTTTCCCACTCTGATAATTTTCCATGATTAAAAGTTACAAGCTTTTTCCACTGTTGTGAGCAATACCTAAAAGTTTGTAAAAAAAATGGATCTGCTTTCGTATGATCTAATTCGTGGGTTAATCAGGAATGCTGTGGAAACGTTGAGGATAACAGCCAACAATTTAGTTTACACACCATGATTAACACCTGCTAAATACCAGCGTTTGATTTTGTCCCTTGTTGTTCAGCTTGAGAGAGGTGATAATCCTTGTAATTAGTTACTAGTTTGAACAAATTACAGTGGCAACCATTTTCAGGAACTGGCTCACGTAATTTGTTTGAATTTCCCTTTAATATATCCACTTCTTCACAGAATACCAAATTAAAGTTAATAGTAAGGACTTGAGTTCAGTATACTTCATAAGAACAAGCTAAAGTAAAATGTATCAACCTTGAGTAAACACAGTTAACCTCGGCTATTTTTAAATTCCTTTGCTAGTCCCATCTTCCTACCCATGACCGTGGCACACATGGACTAAAGTGTAATGACCAGTCATTAAGTTGATTTATCCGGTTAAGAAGCCCTGAATGTAGTAGATATGGTCTCATCCAGGTACTCAGTGGTTAATTGATGGAAACTTCCATCGGAAATTTAGAATATGAGGCCTTATAAGAAAGTAGAAACCTAAAAATTTACAGTATTTAAATAAAGTTAGAGTCTTAGGATCGTAATTTTATTACATGTACCTATGTGACCACCCATTCCACATCACATAGACTGATTTTAATGTGTAAAATACAAATGAACGACAGACTATTGATTTCCAAAATAAGGCCATGGCAACAATGCTATATTTATCAAAAGTGTTTTCATAAGTGTGCTCAAAGGAAGGAAAGTTGTAGTGGAAAGTTATCCATATGAATAATTCAAGATAATTGCTTTAAAACCGATTCAGTAAAAAGGCGTTGGTGAGAAACAATCACTATTTTAACGGTTACCTTGTTCATTCGATTAAGAGATCAGTTGAAATGTACGATATGTTGCGCTTAGTGGGGAGTAGAGCAAGTGAAATGTAAAAGCAGATGTTTCTTTTTAGCTCGATTCGTGATTGATGTCTCTTTGCTCAAGAGATATGGATAAATTCCTGTATCAGGACTTAGTTTTCATACAGAGGGATGGTAATTTCACCTGACGATTTGCATTTAATCTTAGCAATCCATCTAGTTACTATCACAAATATTTTCTAGAATTCGTTTATGTCAGTCGAATAAGGCAAGGCTACTTGTTCATTGGCTTCTTTTCTATTATTTATGTTAAAGTTTTCATTTAAAGAAACCGAGTTGCGATTTTTACGCTTTTGTCTGTGATTACGTCGTCAAAGGTCTGACAATAACACATTCAGTTCTTAATTAATCTCCATGCTTTAGGGATAATTGGAGGTGTGAAAAACTAGATGTCACCTGTTTAAATTTCCCTTAGAAACGAGGAGAACTTGATCGGGGATGAATACCCCAGTTTACGACACGAGAAGGAATGATTAAGCAAAATCATATGTACTAAATTCGTACTGAAATAAATAAGTAGGATATGAAAAATCGATTTCCCGAAAATACCTTTAAGTGGCTTCACAGTACGGTGGTTAGGTAAATTCATAAAAATTGTAAGTTCATCATTTCACAGACAAACAATCCCGCTTCAGATCAAATGAATTGCAAATTTTTGATGGATTTTATTGTCATTTTTAGGGAAAAATCTCTCCCTTTTTTCGGTTCTCAAGAGTAGAAGCAAAGGGTATCCTAGACTTTAAACGCTTGTATGCTGCTTGTATTATTACATTTTTACTCTTCCAAATCGAATCTCTCTGAATGTTGATTTAAGTGCTTCATGCTCACCTATTCGTAAAGAGAAAAGATAGACTAATTCTTTTTCCAGTGGGATTAAAAATTCACGGTGAATTATTATCAAAAAATTCTATCAGTACCCATTTTATATTCATTCGACACCCATATTCATATAAAATGTACTTGTTAAACGCGTTTTGATATGTATGTATATATGTTTATGTTATAGTCAGCAGACGTCTATCAAAATCTAGCGATTAGAAGTGACTGACTGGCGATAAGATTTCCACTACATTGTCCACAGGCGGTCCCGCTCTGTGTCTGCATGTTTGCACATAGATACTTAAACGGGTGTGTGTCATCACGCTGAGACTCCGACAACGACACATGACTGATGTCTAACAAAGAAATGTTTTATATATAAACCTAATTTACCAATTAAAAATTGGGGGTGGCTTGCCTGATCTGACGACATGAGTGATTTGACTTATTCCATCTATTCAATCTATGAGGCCCCGATAGACCGTCAACGTTATTACAGTTTACTAATAAAATATAGCATTTGTCCTTGACACATTTTCATTAGATCCCTGTGCTCCCTAGGCCAAATTTGAGGCGAATTAAAATTGCATTTTTGCTGAAATTTGATGACCTTGATTTGAATTAATGGCAGAAAAACATATTACAATGCTTTTAGGAAGAAAATATTGTTAAATTTGTGTTATGGATATTAAATTTTTGCATGAAATTTACTTTTATAAAACGATGCCCTCAGTTAAATAATTAAATAATCGTAGATTTTTAAATTACACAAACAGATGCCAGACACTTCAAGACTCAGCCTAAGGTGTTCAACTTTAAGTCCAAATAAGATGGACAGAAGGACAGACGCAGACAAATTAGTTAACTATTCTTCCTCGCAAATTTTCTACGTCTTGTATTTGAATGATTCCCACAAGAGGTTAATCTGCTCAAAAAAACTACTGACGGGGTGAGACTGACCTCACCTTGTTCAAGTCCGTTTGTATTCTGATAAGAATCAGATCAAGCCATAGGATCTAATACTGTGAACTTAAATGTGTATGCTTTGGTTGTCCAAAAACAGCTCACAAAGTCATATCATCATCAGCTTCTTTCTATCAAACTGAATTCTGCTTTTATAATCTTAAACTAACGGTGGTAAGTGAAATAGCTCAAGAGAACTTTGCTAGGATTATATCACAAATAATGATATTTCAAACGAACTGAGAGGTTTGAACTCATATGGAATCGTTAAGACATTACGTCGGCTTGGATGTGATTTGAATTAAATTCTTTCATATCGTGTTTACATAAATATGCATTTTTGTTTTAATTGTTGGTGTTTATGTGTCGAATTTTCTTACTTCCAATTTAACATGATTCGGTGCTGACTGTTGATTTCTAAAACAAAACAGACTTCTACTTCCATTTTTAGAGAGTCACCAGTTTGTAGCGGTCCTTTACAGGGTCACGAGTTTGTAGTGGCGGATGGCTAACAGCAAATGAAAGAAAAAAAGAACACCAAGGATTGCATTGACCAGGTTGTATTGAACAAAGCTTAGTACAGAGTCTCAAGGCAAAATAGGGAATTGGAGGGGAAGGATTGAGCAAAGGGAGATGCGTTGGACGAGCTAGGGTCCCCTGTGTGCCTTATGTGCGTGTGTCTAATGGAGGGCTATTTATAATCGACACTTTGGGTGAGAACACGCATAAGGATATAATTGTATGCGTGCTTTAATTGGTCGGGACGATTGTAGGAGAAGGAAGGGACAGTGCAGACAGGACTGATTAATAACAAAGCCGACTAAGCGGTGTCTGCTACTATCGTCTGAGGTATGCTTACCTTTTCCGATCGATAACAAATAGGCCAGTTGAGGACACATGATGTTTGTCTATGGAGTGCTTGGGTCACAGGAAAGGTTAGAAGTTTACAGACACTACTATAAGGACAAGATACTCAAATTTGGCGATGATCAGGCATGACGTAAGATAAATATTCCGAAAAAGAAGGGATTCATCCTTCACATTCAATTGAATCGGTAACATCTAAAAACATCTTAATTAAAAGTTCTAAAAACATTGAATATGGCAAAAGAAAGATTTAAAGATATTATGATGAATTTTAATAGTAATATTTGGTTCATTTAATCAAAATTTACTAATTATGCTTCACGAAATATGTAGGTGATGGAGAATTAATATAATTACTTATTAATAATTACTTTCACGTTCTAAAATATATGTCTCGTAAGTGTTTTTTTAAATATTTTGTCAAAATTGACCTTGATAAATCTTAGGCCGATAGTGACCACCTAGTAAATTAATCCTTTGTACAGTTTAAAATATCTGATTCATAGTCAACATTGTAGCTGAGAGTTTGCTTGTGAGTTGAAGATTAAATCTGAGGAGCAGGTAGAAAAACACAAAATTCAAATTAAAATACTTCAAAAATCTATTAACTTTCTACTGTTCAAAATCGCAATGAAATCATAAATTCCCACTCTGTTTGTTCAATCATATTTTAAATAAATAAATAAATAAATTTTATACTTTTATAACATTCAAATCACAGCTATGTGTAATATATCAACTTTTATAAATGCATTATATTATATCTGTTTGTATTAACTTTGCAGTGTACTTGCTAAAGCTTTCATTAGTAATAACAAGAATTGAACTGAACACACCATAAAATTGAATTGCACAAAAGGATGTATTGAACAGAGTAACAGTATTGTCCGGAGGTATGTATAGGGCGAAGTACATATAGGGGTACATTAGTGGGCAGTAGGCAACCACAGACAGACCGGTAGGAAGCAATGGTGAGTGAGAATAGGTACCACACACGTGATTGGATGAATGAACTATTGACCAGTAGTGAATCGGGAAAGGAATTACACACATGATTGAATAGCTGTTAACATGCTGTTCAAATCCCAGAATAATAGAGTATGCAATTTGGCACACCTGTTAACGTGTTCCTTTACGAGGTCGGCGATCATTTTCTCAATGTTCATTTGTCCAAATCCAGCGAGTGGAATAGCCAACCGCACTGATTAAGTCTGGCTAAAAAAGAGGGAGGAGGAGGGGGTGAAAGGAGTCCAGGTTCTCCCGAGAGGGGATCCATGATGCCTCCACCCTTGATGAATGTTGAATGCATTTTTCTAAATGACCTCGAGATTTAGTTTCCAAACGTAAACATAACATAAACACGTATTATGTAGAGGTAACCCCTAATAAGTTATTTCGCTTTTTGATTAAGGTAAAGTCAATCCAGTTAATAGTCACTAAGTGTGACAAAATCTTAGAGATTTCAAATCCCTTAAGTATTTTTCACCAAAACGGGATATTAATTTTTCTCAAACACTTTTTAAGAGTATTTAATTTTGTTAAAAAAATAAGTAATTTTTTCCAAAAAAATTAAATCTACAAGTTTTTGTTAATTATTCATAATAGTAGCACATTTGTTAAAATGCGCTTAAGTGCCAGTTCGCTGTTTTATTGAATTTTGAATTAAGGCCTAACATTAAAACAAATACGTGTTTTATTGGGTTCTGGTTTTTGGCTATTTGGGGGGTTAATCAAGTAATGACAGATTTTTTACATATTTAAAATTTTTTAATGTTTATAATAAGTACTACAAATACCTATAACTGACTCAGCTAACATAGAATGACCATACTGTTACTAAGGCAAACAAACCCAATTTTCTTATAAATACCACCATTTAACCAAAAATATATTCTAGATGACGTAATGCATTTGTAATTTCCTGTAAAATCAAATCATTCCATTGGTATTATTGTATTCCGATTTTGGAAAGTAATTTTTTTCTGACAGAATACGAAGTTTTACCTAAATGGTGCTAATTGGAATCATTGGCCATTCAAGTGTGCAAAAGAACATATTTCTACCTACAGAAAAGAGTGACGTCACAGAAGACCATTCGCAATAAATACGGTTCACAAAATTTATCCGTTCACTGAAGAATTTCAAGTGAACCAAATTTGAAATTTTTCTAAATAATTTGAGAAAATTCTCACGTTTTTTTGAAAATTTCTTGTCCATCTTCGACTATTTCAGGAATTAATTAGCTGTGGACTCCAAGAAATTTGATCGGCAAAGTAAATGTTCATAGAGCTTACTTCAGTGTATTCAATTTAATCGTCGGGAGGCAAAGAACGTTTTGAAATGAAAGAACGTTTTCTAGTCTCACTTACATGCTCATTATCATAAGGCAAAAATGAATCCAAGTGACATGGCAAATTAACTCACGTGGTTAATAAGCTTTGAATGTCGCGAACATGAAATCACCCGGAAAGCCAGGGACCAACTCATGGAAAGTGAACTTAGAACATTGGGACATTACAAAGTGAATGATACCTCTTACAAGAAAATGACCAAATCGATGTTTCAAATCTCAAATAAGGTATAACTGGTTATGTTTTCACTTCATTTTCTACTCTCATTCGACCCTCCCTTCCCTTTTGTTCAACATTAACTGTTTTGTTGTTTTAATTATATTTGTTTGTAATTGTATTGTGTATAAATACTTGGAAGAAGCAATTACAGGATGACAGAGAATGCATCATTTCGATGTCTAAGTTTTTCCTTGTATTTTGAATTCAAATAATTTGGTACAACCGAAAAATTACTTAATATAATGTTTAAAATTCCTTAATGAACGTATATATTTTATAATTTCGCGCTGTTTTATTAATTCCATGTTATTTATCGTGATCTAGTTACCACAATATATTTATTAAAACTTATTTCAGTTAATAATTAAAAATTATATTAATATCTGTAATTGAAAATACTGAATGCTCATTTGAAAGTTTTTTGTTAATGACTTAATTTGAACATTATTTTGACATTATTGGAGTAGTGGGTGAATTTCGAAACCAGATAATTGAATTATAGATGTGTGGCGTATAGATATGACTCCATTATCATTGCCCAACAACAAAAAAATTTCGCAATTTGTAGCCGTGGAAAAGCATCTGAATAAAGGGAAGAACAAACAAGCCAAATGAAGCTATGATACAGTGAATGGTCAAGGAAGTTAGGACATCACAGGTCTTACATTACTTTAATTCCGAAGCATCGGGTTGTCCATGTTTTCAAAAAGAGAAGGCTCACATTGTGATATCGCCATGTATAATTTTTATTCTTGTCCTCCTGGACTCACAAGTGAGCTTCATAGCTCATTGACCGGTTGAGTAATGTTCGTGGTTGGTTATACCACCTAGATTTATTTGTATGAATAGATGAGACTAACAGTGATTTATTAAATATAGCACAATGCCCTACCATCCATATAAATCAATCAGTCTACACTTAGAAATCCCTTGGATAAATCCAGAAATTTTTAATTTTAGAATTATAATGCGAAGCAGTATGATTCACCTCGGGTGAACACAGATTATGGAGTTCTTCTAACTAAAAATTTGTGGGTATCGCCTCTATTACGTTATGACTGTAAACTACCGTAAATCATGCAACATCGTTTTGCCTCCTCAGGCATGAGAAGAGAAATGAATTGGAGTGTCAGGATCGATCCTTCTTGATTAAAAACCAATCAATAAGCATTGCCAACCATAGAAAAGTATTTACGGCACTTCAATTTTGGAACATGAGCTATCCATTTATTAAACAATATACAACTCAAATCCAAAAATCAAATGAGGTAAGACCCATTGATACCTTAACATCGCTCTCTGTATCTTCTCGATCCCCCTCTCTTTTTCATTTATTTGTCCTTCTTTTAACTCATTGCAATTGCTCCCCCTCATTAAAAATGGTTAAATATTTTGTAATATTGTGAGTAATAATAATAAAGAAGCAGTTTACCATACCCATTAAGTAACAGTGCACCCACCGGATTCAAAAATTAAATAGAAATAAAATTCGTGAGATACCTTGGATTAAGTTATCTTTTATTAAAAACAGTTTTCATTCAGTGTCTCTTCTGCTAAAATTCTTCTGCTAGATACACAAATTTGTTTTAACTTATCTTATTCAAAGTAACCGCTAATTTCACTGTTTTACTAAGGTCATTACTGTTTAAATTGTTAATATTATCAGGCCTAGATTGAGCGCAACATTTGAAGTGCTATTAAATATTCCACGCTTATGAATCACACATGATTAAAATAATAGTTAACACATTAAAACAAAAGCATATGATACCTATGTCCAGAATAACTTTATTAATATCACCCCATTTTAGATATTATACAGAATCTGGACCCGTTATTTTACCCCATGCTTCAATGATTTTCCAGAAGTCTTACCAGTCGAAGTGATGAGATTGAAAAACCAGCACCAAACAGAATTGCATACATCGAACAGAGAAGTAAGTTTGTTGTAATTTTTTATAGCAAAACCGTTCCGATTAGAGACATGACCTGCTAACAATGTATTGATTAATGAAAAATTCAGTATAATTGCTTTTGAGTGAGTGTAAATCCGACCACTTTCAAATTGAAATCATCAGGTATGCATTGGAGAAGTAAATACATAAACTCTTTTTGCGAATCAAGGTGTTTATTCTTCGTTATAAATTCGTCTGACTTTGAATTCAATTTGGAAGAAAGGGGAATGTTTCTGGTTATCAGAGCTCTCACCACAGCTATATTTAGTAAGTTTGTGAATTATATTTATAGATTAAAATTTTAATGGAGTGCGAATTGATAAATTTGGGTAATAATTTTTTATTCTAATACTGATGACAATATGAATGTCTTGGGTGCAAATTTACAGGTTTGCACACGAATGCATTCGAGGCTGATAATTTCAAATCACGGCATGATTGAAAACCATACAGGTCCACAAGGGTCGGAACCTTGAAGAGTAGTGGAAACGTTGTTTCCATCTATAGTACCATGGAACTGCAGTTGAGTATATCCCCATTCTTAGTTTCTCATTAGTCTGCTAGCTCGTAATTATCTCTTTGTTGTCTAGCGAGGTTGCTGACACAGTCTACTTCCAGTTTCTCGGTGACAGGGTACTAGATGACACTAAACTGAAGCAATTTCTGTCCACGGAGAGTTATCAGGAACCGTTTATTTAGTAAATTGACTTATAATACTCTAACAAAATGCGGAAAGAATCAATTCCTGAAATGTGACCTATGGATTTCGAGATTATCTCATTTTGACTATACTCATCTGATTGACAAACGTGCACTTTGAATTTTGTAAGATTACTGATTTATTATACAGGGTGCATAAGGCATCTCAGGACACCTTGCACACTTTTAGAAAAAACAGAAAATGAAACTGTTAACGGTTGAAACTTACAATTTCTTCTAACAAAACAAAAAATGCAATATCTATTACCTAGATTTTATTCTATATCATTCTTCTTCGACTTCTATCAGCCACTCAGTTCCAGTCTGGAAGCAACTATAAGCCTTCATCAGATGGTCTTTATCGCACGGACTATTGCTTCCATGAGAGAAAAGATCTAGTGTCATGGAGATGCTTTTTAACTTCCTTTATAATCACGCCTCGTCTCGAACCGCCCCACACATAATAATACAAAGGATTAAGGTCTGGTGAGTTAGGAGGTAGCCATAAGTTTGATGTGACATGACGATAAAAATTATTCAGCCATCCAATCCTGGCTTTTAAGAGGTTATGGAATAGAACCGAATCTTGTTGGAAGACGTTGTTGGAATGGGGGGGGGGTCTTTCTCTATTGGCTATATTCTGTCCAAGG
>CAADRB010000003.1:5409616-5424463 GCA_900708905.1 Hymenolepis diminuta
CCTCTCAACATCGAAAACCATCACTATTGGTGGAAACTTCGTGCTCTTAACAGTGGGAACTTCAATGGAGTCCGCCCACACACTGTCACCCACCATTTCTTCCATTGAATTTTTGATCCTGGGGGAAGTTTATTTCGTTGGAGAAAAACTAAAGACACTCTTGTTCTTCTGACTGCTTCAATTTCTCTAAGAGTTGTTTCGCTCATATTAAATGATTCTTGAGTTGTTTTTGTCTACATAAACTGAAGACCTCGCCTAGGAACGTATAAGGATTGTATCCGAGGTCTTGATGGACAACATTGCTTATATATATTGCTGTTTCTTCAGGCACTTGAAGATGTTTGGCAAGATGTCTTCACACGATTTTCGACCATCATGCCATGCCATGTACCCTTTTCACAAACTCAGATGTTCTATTGAGTGAGTGAGCAGAGCGTTGAAAATGCTCCTGTTTTCTCTTCTCCATGGCGGCCAATTCACCTCCATTGTTGTCAGTTAGTAGCTCCTTTCTAACTATGCAAACGAAAGATATGGCGACTCTATAAAATCGTGCAAATTTTTAAACTGCCGCGTTCCGCTGTTGCAGTGTGTATTTCCATTCCATTAGTAACGGTAGTGTCTGACATGAGATCTTCTGATATAAAAACACATTAATTATTCTCAGTTAGTTTAAATTATAAAAAATATACGTATCCTCGAATACCCTACGCACCCCGTATTTATGAGGCCAATTGGCATACATTGTCTCCCTCACGAACCCACTATTCGTGTCTCAGTAGGGGAACCCTCTAAACCGAATATCCCTTTCACAGACTATTAATGACAGATGAATTTGCTCTAGGATTTGCCTGAATCAATTTCACTGACCGCTAGAAATGGCTATAATGAATTGTTTCCCAGCTCACGTTACACACTTGATTAAATATTACACACGAGAAATAAATCGTAAAACTCGCGACATCAATCTATTACAAGCAAATAAAGATGGCGTGTAAGATTTTATTAACACAACAAGAATACAAAGCACGTTAAAAAAGAGAACTACTGGATTTCCAAATGATGAAATCCGTTCACATAGTTTAAAGCTCAACATGCAGTTGAATGAGTTTCTCAGGTTTATGATGACAAGCGGCTGGTGTTTCCAACTTCATAACATAGATACATCGAGATGGTTCACTCGCAGATAACAGTTTAGTCTCCACTCCACAAGTCACTTTAACCTATGACGCAAGGAATATGTGAGAAATCAAACTACTTAAATCATTTCAGCAGAGATGCACCTACCTTGGCAGATCTGCTAGGTCCATTCCAGCAGGTTTCTCCACCATCGTAAAGCATCTCATTGTAAGGCAATTTTTCCAACTTCTCCTGCTTTGTCCAATTAATGGAGTCCTCTGGGTGACCAACCCACTCCTTCCACCTACCAAGGAGGGTCCCAGAACCCGCAGGAGAACCGAGATTTCGCTGACGAACTTCATTGAAGGCACAGAGCGAATAGGTATATTGCTTATCCGAATACTCTAGACAGCCATTGGAAGGCTCTGTAAGCATCATGAAACCATTGTCTGGACCGTAGTCAATTGGTTTTGATTCTGGTGTGATGTAACTTTTACTATCCGGCAAGTGATGACTAAATCAAAATATTAATAATCACAAAGGTAGTTCAAAATGTGTGACAAATACGCCAGGATTGAATAAAGCGAAAAAAGTTTGTAGACAAGGAAGTTGTGATTACTTGATAGTGGACGGTAGCTAAAACAATAAATCATATTTGGACTAATGCACATACTAACCTTAAGAGCACTTTTCTTGAAAAAACAGTATGTTGAATCTCAGACTTTTGTATTTAACAAGCCCTTTTAAAAAACGAACCTCATGTCTAAGAAAATTCCACCCGTCAAAACATCCTAAATGATTGTTTTAAGAAAGAAAGAAATTAGAATAACGAGGTTGGACAGCTAGCAGACGACAAAAAACATGTCAAACCCCTTAATGAAATATGTTAATAACGCTTGACATGATAGAGGAAGATGTCCTGGAGTCGTAATTCGCATTCTATCACTTTACAGCAAACTCTTCACTTTAAATTATAGAACATTACAATATACATGAGTGACACCGACATCCTATTTCACTTAGGATACTTAAATAGGGGACATAACAAGACATAAATTTGTAAATATTACTCCATCTTTTAAGCATAATTTCATACAGTAAAAGGGCGGTAACTTCTCACCAACACTGTTCTCTAAATACTAATTTCTAATACAAAACTAGAAATAGCTAAAACATTACAGGACTCTTCCCTAACGGAACAAACTGTACAAGTCAAATGCTATGAAATACTCAAGCTCATAAAATACATGCCAGGTAAATTATACAATCCCAAACGTCAGCTTAAGAAGATGATTCTCAGTTGCAAACTAAAAAACTTTCGATTGGTTTCATTTTACCAGGACCACAGAATTCAATTTAATCAAATCAAAAACTGATTGACTTCAACAAATAAACTAATCAATACCTTTGTGGTTTTTTTCTATTTAATAATATTCAACAAATCCAATAACAAGATGGATTCAAAAGATCATTTTAAGTTGGCCCAAATGACTTACCGAAATCACCACAAAATAGCAGCAATAGTAGTGTTAGCTTAACAATTTAAATCAAGTACATTACGTAGTGCAAGACACTTACCTTTCATCATCTAAAAGTAAAAATAAACGAGGATAAATATGAATGCTACATGACAGAGCATGATATCAATTTTCGTACGAATGAGAGATTTGGTAAAGTGCAGAAAAAATACCTGAATGATCTGGAGAATCGGGAAGGTGTTCTGCATCTTCTTTACCTTCCTCTTCAGGATGGACAACTAGATCTGGTTCCTTACCTTCCTCTTCAGGATGGGCAACTAGATCTGGTTCTACAACAGTCTACAAACCGAAACAAAAGGCTCAAAATACATCAACATCCATGGAAATAGACGTATTAGAATAAGGAATTGGCTTACCTCAACATGAGGTGGCTGTGTGGTGGTTTCAGATGTGGTCGCCATTCTCTCTGCCTCGTCAGCTGCCAATTTCGCCTCTTCATCCTTAATTCTTTGACGTTCTTCCTCCGTTTTTCGTGCCGCTTCCTCTGCAAGTTCAATGGCTTTCTAAATAGGAAAAAAGTAACAAAAATTTCCTGATTCTTGAAGGTGTCCGCATCCTTATCTCTGAGGAAACTCACTCTAGTCACATATTCGTTGTAGATTTGGTGTCCAGCCTCGAAATCTTTACGCTTCTTCTGAAGCTTCTCCTCTTTTTCTCGAGCAAGTGTTCTAAAATTCCATAAAATTATTTTTACGGTCAACCTACTCGCAAGTGTTATTACACTTAACGCGTCCGTTATACTCATCGGAGCCATCACAACAATCTATACGGAGATATGGGAGAAAGGACAACGACTTACCGCAAACCATGTCGTTAACATAACCTGAATGGATAAAGACACCCTCATGTCCGACATTGGCACAATAAAACTTCATATCGGGGCAAGCTGAGGTGCCTGGTTCGTCTGACCCATCTAGACAATCACAGTAGTCATCGTTTACTTTATACCAAGGTATGGTCGCAGATTTATCCAAGCATGTGAATGGTTTGCCAGCAATATAAAATTGGCTATCTAGGTAGTTTAAACTATTTTTAAATGTTTTACTTGAAGGGTGAACGCCTAATGGAACTTCCGTCGCATGAATTAAAGCAATTGAAAAGACAAGAACAAACAACTGACGAAAAAAGCCAGCCATCGATGAACCAATAAGTTACAAATTGCAATAGCCAAGTTTCACCACGCTGTCATTCGTTCGTTCACAAGCCAATAAAAATGCATAACGTAAGGGTAATGTATACGTGAAAGCCTAATTAATTATATGCCTTTTACTTTTAGTTTTAAACTCACCATCCAAATTTAATAATTTTTTAACATGCACCTAAGACACCATAGCAAGCCACCGTAAAAACTGGAACAAGATAGTGTATATATTAATAAATGCACATATTTCTTCTTTTGCTTACGATTGCTGAAAGTGACAGAATTAATTTATCATCGTAGCATGTATTCTCTTAATATTTTATTCTATTAACTAAATATTATTTCTACAAATCAAAATTGTCCTTTATTCTCCATCATATTATAGCAATACGCCCAAGCGTCAGAATATTGAAGCAAGTATCATAATACTGTCATAAAATAGCTGCGCAATGTATGCTGTACCCTTTACGTGTACAAATCTTATTCATACGGGAATCAAAGGGAAGATATCTGATTTTAATTGTGAAATATGAAACAACAAAGTGTTTAACCAGGCTGCAAGGTAAATAGAGGCGCTTTCCATAGGGTAACAACCAAAGATTGGGGAGACAGATTGATTAATGAAATATCTTTGGAGAACCCGAAGCGTAAGATTGATAAGAAGAATGCTGTTATGCAGTGAGTCAGTTAAGATATGAAAAAATTTTATCAGAACAACGTATCGATGTCCTCACTCAATCAGGAGATAGCCTAATACTTGATTGCTATATGAATTTATCAAATTTTCACAACCGGGGGGAATCTGAGGTTGTCATTTCAGTTGCAAAATCTATGGCAGAGGTCAAATTTTATTAGATTAATATAACGCCATTGTCGCAAGTGACTTACTCCATCACAGACACATTACTCGCTTCCTCTAAAAAGAACAAAATAAAGTTGTTAAATATTAGAAATAATATTTTTCCCAGAATAACTCTTCATTTTGCATCTTTCAATTCCTGGTTTTATTATTTCTCTTTTATTTGAACGAATTTATTTACATTACGGTTGAAAATAGTGGATAATATAAATCGACTTATTAATACGAGAGCGTGCGTCGGTTACGGTATCTTAAAGAGAAGAGCAGATTATAATAGAAACAATCACGGAGTTTCAATAAAATTTATATAAAGCCCCTATTCAACTCAGCTTAAAGATACAATAGCCACAAATACATTCAGCGTGATGGGAACGACTCTCTCGAACGGCTCCACTCGAGGAACAGAACTTATGAATAATTAGATGAGCCTTGAACAGTTGTTCTCGCACCTACTCTTTCACACATAGTTTCTCAAACCACTGAAGTTTCATTTTTGCTATATAAAAGCACTTGGTTAACTATCTCTCCTTCCTCCATCTAGTCTTGTAGTAGTTATAAGAGGGAAAGAGATATCAGTGTATATGCGAGATCGGAATGATAACATCCTAATTGGTCTTCCTGTTTTACAGTTTCTATAACACAGTCTGGATGCTGGAATCGCTTCTCATACTACACATATTATCTATTTGCTCTAAATTCGAATTTTTCAATTTCACGCTGATTCAAGTAGTTTTTATACCTATTATTGAGATCCAAAATAGAACTGAAGTCTATATGTTCTGAATCCATGAAAAATATTAAACGGTACCTCATTGATGAGGTGTATTACTTACAAGACAAAAGTCGTATCTTTAAGCGTTTAATGATTTGTTTTTAATGCTTTAGAAACTTATGGAAGAGTTTGAAATCCACATTACCAATCTTGCCATGTTATAATCCATTTAATCAACTGAAGGTTCCAAATAAATATTTCCAGAGAAATCATTTTTCAATTTTATTACTTTTTTAGCATTAATATCACTAGGAGATATATATTATGTATTTCGCATGCAAACTGCGCCTGACAGATTCATTGATAAGAAGCAGCAATGAATATGCTATAAAACCGTTGGTCAGAGTGAAGACATATTCTTGCACCGGATCAATAAATCATATATTCGACTAAAATTTTATATAAAGAATGGTCTAAAAGGCAACTGGACTTTTATTTATTATCTTTACTGTGAAAACACTTCAAGCAGATAGTATTTTGAGGAATCTATTTGTTTACAATACCAAAAAGAAATAGAATCCTCAGAACTAACCGAAGTTTAGCAAATCAATATAAGACTATTTAGTTTTCTGTCAAGCTTTAGAAAGTGATGTAGGGGATGAACGCTTTTTACATTTATCTTTCTATTTTCACATCAGAGTTAGGCACACATGAAGAATCCTTGAGACCGCCAAATTATAGAAGAAATTTCAACTGAATGCATTCATTTCCAAAATATTTCCTATCTTTTCCCAATTCTAATGTCCTCGTTTGTCTTAAATATTTAGAATTAAAGAAAGAAATTTTTTGCTTAGCATAAATGAACGCTGATCGCTAAATGATTAATTAGCAAATTAGTCGTCATTCCATAATTACACCTATCTAGCAGAAATTCTGGCATCTATTAATATGGACAGATAAGATGCTCATATAGAAAAAGCAACCCGAAACGCTAAGGCTGTAAATAAGTAATTGCTAACAAACGACATTTTTGCAGATAATCGCCAAATCGACTATTAAATCAGGAGGAGTCTTTATGAAATGCAAACCATCAAGAAGAAGGAAGAAGAAAAGGTTATAGGAAAGGTCACAATGGGATCATGCCATTTAAATCCACATCTTGGTAGGAAATTTGCGGACATCAACAGACTCAATCCAGCCCACCAGCAAGCTAACGTAAATTCAATGAAAGCAGATAACAGTAGGACAAAGTGTTAAGAAAAAAAGTAAAAATGAAGTAAAGTAAAAGTATAAAATCTCTAGTTATTTCATATGGGTTTGATGTTATGCATAGGTTAACCTATTAAATATATATTATGCAACAAAATTTTTGATTAGTTAATTTTGGAAGTGTAAAACATTAAATTATCTTGCAAATATAATAAAACAAAATTTTAATTTTTAAATGAAAGCTTCTTTGGGATAGAATAATATATTTAATATCATGATTTATGATGCACTAAATCAATGGAATTTTCAAGGTCGTCTCGAAAGAGCGTTTTCGAATATTATATAGATCGACCGTTAACATATTTATTTTAAATTTGTTTATAAATCGTGATGAACACCAAAGCGCAACTTGTAATCTAATTATTTGTTTTAACATTTCTCCCAAGGAGGAACATGATGAAAGGATGGCAGAGTACAAAGAAGCTTTCGATTTATTTGACAAAAACGGGGATGGACACATTTCAAGGTCAGAGCTTGGAGATGTTATGCGAAGTCTTGGTCAACAAGTGACTGATGCGGAAATTGATCAAATGATCAAACAAGTTGATCTCAATAGTATGCTCTGTTTAATAATTTATACACAATTTCACTATTATTTTCTAGTGGATGGTCAAATAGACTTTCAAGAATTTGTAAAAATGATGAATAACTGTAGGCCTATAAGCCATGAGGATACACTTTTTGAAGCATTCCAAGTTTTTGATCACGACAAAAATGGATATATCACTGGGGATGAAATGCGGTCAGTATCTAGATATATTTTATTATCTTCCATTGACGAGATCAGTTCACAATTTATAAACGACCAACTTTTTATTCAGTAAAGTTATGACCAATTTGGGTGAAAAACTGACTGAGGCGGAAATAAAAGAAATGATCGACGCGGCGGATAGAGATGGTGATGGCCAAGTGAACTTTGAAGGTTCGTTAGAATTTTTTGTTTCAACTATTTATCCATATAAACGTAGAATCAAATTTCACAATACTTTATTTTGGTTAACTGGGAATTATAAAACTAACTCAGGGCACATTTTTCTGTATACAATTCTTTCCTGTTCTTGAAGTTAGACGTTAATAAGTTTAATAAACGACAACATTTCTTCATTTACTTTTTGTAGAATTCAAATCGGTTATGAGCCAACGATACACTCACTGAATTATCAACAGAATATTCTTTCTTTCTAACTTTCCATTTATCCTATACTTCTTAAGTATCTTCTCCTATTCCTTCCCCAAAGTGATATCCTATCATTCTCCACTACTGCTTTCTGTGATTTATTTTCCACTTTGCTCAAGCCAAATTATTATTGTTAGAGTGAATAAATTTTGTGTAATTCAAATAACCTCTTATCTCCTCATTCTGGATGGTCCCTGACGAAAATCGAAAACAATGCTGTCAGCATTATCATTTTAGACACAGACTCTTGGAGTTACCAGCATAAGAATTTTTTATAAATGGTGCTTTTTGCTAAAATAAATAAATTTTCTTCCCTAGAATTCAGTGATATTTTGTTTTTTCTTTTGGTGTGATAATTTAAAAGGTTGTTGGGGATAAAAAAAACTTTATCAATTCAAATAAAGTTAGAGAATTACATCTATTTACAGACAACTTAACATTTAACAAAATAATATAACTTCTTACGGCAATTTAGCATGGAAGAAACTTTTAAATTAAAAAATTCATATTTTCCAAAAAAAGTTTTATGAAAATATTGCATTATTAAAGTAGATTGATGATTTTATTTTTCCATTTTGATTACCTGTAATATCTTCGATATACGCAATCCCCTATTTGGAAAATACAAATCGTGTATCAACAGGTTTCCTAACAAACCGCTCTTTTTGTAAAGTGTGCATCTAAAGTGTATTAAAATCAGCGATCAGAATAATTAGTAAAAGGGGAGTAAATATCTTTATAAGAAAGTGCAGCTTTAAAATTTCTAAAAAGAGAATCTAATCTAATCTGCTAGGTGTATTAGCATGAATTTCTCCAGAATATTGATTTCAAGTTTAATTTTTACTTAATTGTTTTGGAATAGATGTATGCATTAGCGATAAGATCTTGTCCATTGACAGCGGTTCCGATTATCGATACGCACAAAACTAGACAACCCAGTAAATGATCATGCTTTTACAACTCTTAGTCAACACACAAAATGTGTATAACTTCTTACCATGCCACCAAAATGAAATGGAAGATATGCAGACAGTTAGCGAAGTTTTATTGCTTGTTGCGAAAAAAAAGGCAGAATTTTTTTCGGGGATTGGTAACTTGTTCACTCTCCATTCTCATAATCAGTATCAAAAAGTATGAAGCCAAAAATATAAAATGTCGTGTCATGTTTATTGTATTAATAAAAGATTCAAAGCAAATCAACTAGGTGAAATTATTATTTGACCTTGGCTAACGTGGGGGGGTGTGAGTAAAGAACTGTTTCTACTGCAGTCTCTAGCCTTTGCAAAGTTCTCTGGCATAAATATCATGCTTTAAATTCGATTTTTAAATATGCTTAGGGAGTTTTCAATTGGACAGATCGGGTGCTTTTCTGCTTAAATACATTCAGGAAAGAATAACCTTAAGATCCACGTGTGTACAGAAGCTAGAGATAGTGCCTTATTGGAAGTACGTCTCAGTTCCCCCTGATTTTCAAAGAAGTTAATATTATACATTCAATAATAAGCACAACTGTTAAATCATTACATACATAAATCAAATAATACTCTTTTAATACGTTGATAGGCGCGGAACCGTGGTTTCTCGTCTGCTTCGGCATTTTCTTCTGTCCCAGATGCGAAAATTTAAGTTTGATGGAAGGATCCTGTCACAAATGCAACTTGGGTTTAAGCGCACTTACAAATGATTCATTGAGGCAATGAATCTTACGTAACACAAAATCTTACAGTTAAGTGAGTATTACGACTACACACATATACTCCGTTTCCATGGCAATATTGCCATAAAAGCGCTAGCATAAAATGACGGAAAAGTGGTATGCCGCAACTGGAATAGCATTGCAGTTTATAAGGGCAAAAATAAGATGCTTTTTTGTGCAAAAACAGTGGCATTTAATAAACTCCTCCAACAACACTTTCTTATGAGCTCAATACTCTCTTCAATAAATGATTGGAAATTGTGATTTAAGTTTAAGTAAATTAGTTAATATATAAAGTGGAAACATTTCAATAATAATTCTCAATCAAATACAACAGATCTGACTTAATTAAAGATAATAAAATGACAAAATTCTAGAAATACACATAATTTATTATTGTTTTAAAGAGTTTTGACTATTAAGTTACAAATCATATAAAATCATACGAGATTTTCTGACAAATTACTAGCGACTTGTGACTAAAGGTGAAAAGTTGAATATATAACATTTGATAAAATTTGTTGCCTAATTCCGTGTAAGATGCTATCATACCAGAAAAAGAGACGTTGAAAGTTCAATCCAAGAAATATCTTCCTCATATTATTTTCAAAACTTTTTTGAGAGATTTTTCTCTAATTCTTTTTTCATTGGCAAGGCAAAAATGTACTCTTAGAAGTTTTAATCGAGGAAAAGGGTCTGAATAAGGGAAATAGGAAATGGGTCCAATATAATGTGAAACAGAAGACAGTCACTAAATAGATAATGAAAGTCGAGCGTCAAGATCCTTATTTCAAGTTACATTTTGGAAGTAGTGGATTATCCATGCTTCCATTAGGAGTATAGTTCACTATGTAATATCATAATATTCAAGTTTAATTATTTGACTCTCAGGATCATGCTTAAGATTATTTTCTTGATACTCAGAGTTTGTAGGCGAACTGACATAATTCCACGATCAGTCACTTACTTGTTTCCTGTCACATCTAAGTGCAGGTAGATAAATCAACCAACTGCCGTACCAAAATTCACCACGGTGGACTCTAAACTGAATACATTCTTTCACATCCTACTCCGGCAGAGTTTGATATAGGAGAAGATCATACGTTTGGAATAACGCAGATATATGAGGTCTTCATTTCATTTTCAGGATTTCATTGAAGTCGACTGAATCTATTTATCAATCTAATTTAATGTTGCCTTAATATAAATGTTATTTGATTAAATAATATACACCGACATACCGTTAGAAGGTCATTCTAAGTGGAGATAATGGAATTTAAATACGCTCTCATTGGGACTTTATGAGTCAAAGTTACACATTTTAATCATAATTTTGAAGTTTAATTCAGTTATTGTTTGGTTTCGAAATAAATAGAAAATAAAGCGAACAAATAAAAATAGAGGGTTGTTTAATAAGCCTGCTTTGTTAGAAAAATATTTAATATTCACATCTATTTGCTCATGACTGTAAAGTTATACATGTATTGGTGGTCCAAGTCGACCGTGACCTCTTAAATCTTCATGTACTGCCTACCAATTCTGTGTTTGATTTTTCATGAGCAATCTGTTAATTTTTCGCGGGAAACAAATCTCCTAAACATAGTACCTATCTGTGCTAACCCAATAAGACGTACTTAATCAGCTTCGTCTTTCTTCCAACTTTGGGGTAGGTTGGGGATCTCAAGTTAGCAGCTTGAGATGTAGAGTTTCATGGATTGAAGCTTAATACTGGGGCTTTCTAAAAGTAGTAGATATCTTCCATCTTGTGCCGTGATATGTGAATGAAATTCGCATTTCCTACTGGTCAACAAGTTCTGAATATCGTGGACATGAACTCACTCAAAACACGTACATAAATTCATAAACACTAAGGTTGAAAAATGTAGGCGTTACATAGTGAATTATATTTCTCACGAGAAAGTGGACGACCTAGTGATTTCAAATTCCAAATAATATTAAACTCTTGATATCCTGGCTTCATTTGCACTTTTCCTTGATCCCTCACTTTCATCTATATTCTTCCAATGATTATATCTTTTAGAAGTCTTTTGTATTGCCATGATCAGGAATACTGTGGGCATCGAAACATTTTTCTGTTGGAACGCTTGAATGAACCCTAATGTGTCAGGCACGTGGTCTCATGCAATACAATGTGCAAGTGATTGAGTTGAAACATTTCACCATACGTCTTATTTTATTTCATAAGTGTCATTTTTACAAGAGTATTTCCTACATAAGTCAATGGCACCACTAAAATGCAGTAAGATAGCAGTACTTTGTGATAAAATTTTGACAAATTCACCGTATTTTGTATTCTTCTCTTTCCGTTTGTTAAGAAAAAAATATATTTTGTAGGCTACATTTATTTGCCGTTTACATGATCAAAATGTGTCTATTTTTTTCCCCGAAAGACAACACCGACGAATTTCGAAATATCAAATTATTTGAATGATTTTTCGTGACTTCTAGTAACCATAGTGAAATTATGCAATTATATAGAAGTTTACGCAGTGATTTAAAAGTTTATGGATTTAAATTCCGTATACAAAACATATCTGCTAGTATTCCCTCTCTGTGCCTTGTATTTTGAGAGAAATATGAAATAGATGCATTGAAAGCGTGTAACTAACCGTTAAGACTTATAAACAAGCGTCCAAGTTTTGAATATTGGGGACCAGTTTTGAAATTCGAAAATCGGAATACTAGAAAATGAAACTGTTTGTTATTCACATTAAGTACAATGTGGACTTCAAGCTGACCCTAGTGTTTGGATGAAGTAAGATTCATTTAAAAGCCGTAATTTATTGCCTTCCTCTAACCGACTCCTTTCATTCCACTTCGAATTAATTGTTTTACTGCATCGTGGGTTTGGGTTCTTTCTCGCAGTTAAACATTATAAATTCTGCTTATTAGGAGCAATAAAATTCATATTGTGAAGTTAATTTTGTCAGTGGAGAGTTGGGCGCAACTATGAAGTTGAAGTATTAATTGTTTGACACGTTAATCTGTATGTTTGTAGTATTAGGCTATGATTTCATAATGTTTGATAACTTTTTATTGAAGTGAGAAAATATCTACTAAATTACAAACACTCAATGAAACTACTTAAGTAGTAAGCGCAACAATAATAAATGCCAGTCAACTTCAATAAATGTATTGATGTCATGTCACTGACGTGCTTGTCTCCCAAGTCAGAGTTCACGGGGCTTCCATAAGAAAACTAAGATTTTTCTGCACTGACAGAGGTTGATGGGATATGAAATTGCGTGTTACAAACGGCATTGTTCATTTTTTGCTAAATGCTGTTAGCATCTAAGCTTATGCCACCCAAAGGCTCCAGAGCTTTAAGAATGGGGGCGGTACCATCAACCCATATGCAAACTTTTGCAAATTTATACCTGCGTTTTCCATTAATATCAAAAACAGAACTACATTTTTAACATGTAATAATGTAAATACTGGTAAATGGGATTCTTCGTTTTCTGAAAATTGATATTTGAATTTCGCCTTTGTTACGATTCTCGAAGCATTGGCGGACAAGTAGTTACCATTCAAAACTCGAACTTCTAAGCGATAATCACTCCTTAGAAAAGAAGATCTTATAATTTGTTTTCCTGTACTTCGCCTTCAGAAGTCTGTAAATCAAATATCCTTTCAAATCGCACAAATCTCTTTTCGTGTAAATAGACAAAGATCTACAAACAAGAAAAAATTAAATTAACTGATCATTTTAGGTACTTACAATCCTAGAAAATGTTAATTTGCATTTGAATGCTTGTCTTAGGAAATTATCAACATAGACGAGTATGGTTATTGGGTGTATCGAGATGTATACTCTTAACTGCTTGTAAAATGCTGCTCAAATTTGTAAATTCAAGTTTCTTTTCTCAAATTGTGAAATTTCAGTAACACGGGAGTCCTTCCATTCCTACACGGAAGTTAATCACTATGTGGTTAATTTATGAGTGTGAGCTGTGCTGTATTAAGATCATGTACCATCGAGTTTTTTTTGCCTTTTGAAAGAAGATATGAATTAAAGTGGCAAGACCGATCATTGTTACCAAACATTCGGCCAATTGGTGCTGGAGATTATGGAGAATTTGATAAATTAATCAGGGAAGAATTGTGAAATTTGAATTTTAGAAGCAATGAAGCAATAAAATGCTCATTAAATGAATACTCTACAACCCGAATCCGAAAATCAAATAAGGTACCACTTTTGGTGCTCTCTCTTTCACTTAATTAGACTTTAATTAGTCGAGTTCATTTGTTTTTCCGAAATGAAAAGTTACGCAATTTTCTGCATCGCTGTGGGTAATAATATTTAAATCTATAGTTTACGGTGCTACGTTTCAGTTTGCTTTTAATACTGAGAAGCAGTCAGATGATGCCGAAGATATGGTAACCAAAACACCTACTCTTAAAGTCAGCGGTTAATATATCAAATTATATGATGCAATTTAACAAGGTAACAGTATGAATTCAAACTTAGAAGAATGCAAGTGATCTTTTTAGGAGGATGCTTAAAATCGTAAACAGCAAACGAATGTTTAAACTTTCAAATTTTATGTATTATTTTCATAAATTAAAAACAAAATTATAAAGTTTAAATTTGAAAATTTGACTTTCGAGTGAGTTAACGTTCGAATATATCTGATCTCATTGCAAGCATAATAGATGGAGCGGGTGGTCATGCCAATTCGAAAATTAGGGTTTTCCTATAGATACGATCACAAGTCAAAACTACCCAAGAATACTAAGATAGTTCATTTGAGTTCACCTTTATTAAACTATGGTGGGTGAGACGGTTATATATGGAAATTGTCATTTATTATAATGCGGGTACGTAGGCATCTCAGGACACCTTACACACTTTTAGAAAAAACAGAAAATGAAACTGTTAATGGTTGAAACTTAAAATTTCTTCTAACAAAACAAAAAATGCAATATCTATTACCTAGATTTTATTCTATATCATTCTTCTTCGACTTCTATCAGCCACTCAGTTCCAGTCTGGAAGCAACTATAAGCCTTCATCAGATGGTCTTTATCGCACGGACTATTGCTTCCATGAGAGAAAAGATCTAGTGTCATGGAGATGCTTTTTAACTTCCTTTATAATCACGCCTCGTCTCGAACCGCCCCACACATAATAATACAAAGGATTAAGGTCTGGTGAGTTAGGAGGTAGCCATAAGTTTGATGTGACATGACGATAAAAATTATTCAGCCATCCAATCCTGGCTTTTAAGAGGTTATGGAATAGAACCGAATCTTGTTGGAAGACGTTGTTGGAATGGGGGGGGGGTCTTTCTCTATTGGCTATATTCTGTCCAAGG
>CAADRB010000003.1:5424613-5437132 GCA_900708905.1 Hymenolepis diminuta
CCTCTCAACATCGAAAACCATCACTATTGGTGGAAACTTCGTGCTCTTAACAGTGGGAACTTCAATGGAGTCCGCCCACACACTGTCACCCACCATTTCTTCCATTGAATTTTTGATCCTGGGGGAAGTTTATTTCGTTGGAGAAAAACTAAAGACACTCTTGTTCTTCTGACTGCTTCAATTTCTCTAAGAGTTGTTTCGCTCATATTAAATGATTCTTGAGTTGTTTTTGTCTACATAAACTGAAGACCTCGCCTAGGAACGTATAAGGATTGTATCCGAGGTCTTGATGGACAACATTGCTTATATATATTGCTGTTTCTTCAGGCACTTGAAGATGTTTGGCAAGATGTCTTCACACGATTTTCGACCATCATGCCATGCCATGTACTCTTTCACAAACTCAAATGTTCTATTGAGTGAGTGAGCAGAGCGTTGAAAATGCTCCTGTTTTCTCTTCTTCATGGAGGCCAATTCACCTCCATTGTTGTCAGTTAGTAGCGCCTTTCTAACTATGCAAACGAAAGATATGACGACTCTATAAAACCGAACAATTTTTAAAATTCTGTGTTTCACTTTAATAGACACTATTACAACGTGTCTTTCCATTCCATTAGCAATATCTATCAATATCTAGCAATACTATCTGGCATGAGATCTTCTGATACAAAAACATTAATTATTCTCGGTTAGTTTAAATTACAAAAAATATACGTGTCCTCAGATACCTTACACAACCTGTATATAATTTTTGAAATACAAACCCGTAGCGAGACACTAAGTTACAAAATGTATATTTGAAAGGCAAATAGACTCGGGTAGAAGCAACATCTTTCAATAAAGTTCAAGGGAGGAAGAATTGAGCAGAATTGGGAAATGAATAAGAGTTATCAAAATGGATCAACTTCATTTGATCTTTGAATTCACTGATCGGCAGTTCACTAATTCATCCCCCGAAATTTCAATTTTACATATATTCCCAATCTCTAAAGAAAAATCATATTTAATATGCCTTCTTCTAGCTGACCGATCAATTAATTTGAGTGATACATCATCAAATTTGAATATAGTACTTTATTAACCAAGGTAGGAGATAAACGATCCTAGAAAAACAATTTAACAGGGTAGAATTACAAGGGTTCACTCATGATTAATCAGCCTAATCATGCCTTTTTGTTATGGTTTTTGTAAGTGTAAAATGAGCCTCAAATTTCATATCAAATGACTAATGACGCGCATTTATTTAATAGAAAACATGTGATTTTGGGGAACAAAACAAATCAGAAATCTTACACGCATTTATTTATTAATTATCTTTTGAATCGTTAATTATTTGCATACAAAAATACGTTTATTTTATTTTTAGTAAAAAGGGAAACATATAATGCCGTTAACAATAATTGATAGGTATGCTCGTAAACGTATTGTTTCCATCGCAATTAACGAATGCTTTCATCTGTATTATTTTAAAATACCGGAGGGTTTAAGATAAAGTATATCAATATTTAATTATAATGTAAATAAAATAATTACTTTATTCTAACAAAACAATATCATTTATGACCGGCTGAAAAGCCAAAGAAACAGTATTACCTACCACCTGGGGAATCGTGGAAAAGAAATGAAGAAAAATTAAATTTACCTTGATTGAACTTAGTTAATCAAATTCTGTTTGGATAAAACAACCTACGTAAATATATTTGACGATTTTGGGGCTCAAAAAAGCCGGTAATTATATACATACCCTAGTTAGGTGAAATCGTCGCATATCTCACCTGTCACCTTCCGGGTCATAGACGACACAAATAAATCGAAGCGACATAACCAACTAAGAATGTAACACGTTCTTAATATCGGGGACACAAACTCACCTTGAGAATGGTAATTAAACAATTAAATCTGAATACTTCCAATGAGAATGCAGAAAGTTAAATGCTTCCAGAACATCGATTAAGTAAGCTTCTCATATGCTCCTATTCAGCCCATATTTTCATTTCTTTCCAAACTATTGTGCTATTTCGCGTATTTAAAAGTTACTTAGTGATTAGTATTTGCCAGTTGTGTTTTCCATTGATAAGAATACCCTCAAATAAAAAGACAACTTTATATCGATACTGCAGGAGATGATGGAAGGAATTCAATGAGGCATAAGGCATCCCGGAGATTTTCAAGAAATGACATAAGTGCTCATTTAGAGATAAGTTGAAGTCTGTAAAATAGTTTTTTTGCTTAATATATTTCTCAAGATGAAACGTATTTGTTTGAAAGTTTGACCTAGAGTTGAAAAAATCTATGCATGTTTGTTTTGTACATTTCTCCGAAAAATTGTTTTATTGCCACCCCCTCCCTCCCCCTCTCCCACAACATCTAGGAAGCCAAATTAATGGGCTGCGGATCGGAACTTTCCAGACCCATCATTGAAATGTTAACAATATTCGATTTCTGCAGGGATTTTATGCTGTCGCCCAAATGAAAAACTTGTGTTCTCTCACCTCTCTTATTGATCAAAATTACTCAGAACAGTCATTCATACACATTACTGAATGAGCATCGATATTGTGACTCCTGAACTAATAGCCCTGGTCGTTGATCGCTGTGTATCGAAACTCATTTTTCATAACCTTGGTTTAAACCTTCGGTCCCATTTCTTCCTTCTCTTTTGAGAGGGGTCTTCCACATAATTTTAGTTTAGTAAAATTCAAATATTCTGATCGATTTCTACGCTTTAACATCACCTAAAAGCTGTTGTTTACTAGTCTATCCTTTTCAAAAGATTTTGCAAGGAGCAGAAGTCTTGACCATAAAGATCTACAATCATGGTCGGATATATTTTTTTTCAACATAACTTTTTGAATCAGTCTCTAAACGCTTAATGTATTGTCGTACAATCAACAACAATCTTGAATAATTCAGAAGGCAGTTCAGGCAATAAAACTGTTTTTCCCTCCTATTCATTGTACAAAAGATACATATGAGCTTGAAGAAGATTGACTTTCGATTTTCAATGTGGCGAAAATGGAAGGATTACTTTTAAATCAGTATCTTAAAGTTACAGAGAAAATAGATAAAACCAACCAATCAATCCAAACAAATAGTCCCTAAGTTCTGAATATCGCGTAATAGAACTCTCGCCAGCACCTTAGAACGAATGCCAGAAGAACCTTAGGACATTGGAGCAAGTTGCAGTGTGCTAGTCATTAAATAACGGGCCAGCAAACACACGAATCTGGAATTCGTGTGAGATAAAAGTCCTCTATGCCCAGCCTTTGTACTCTACTTCCGCAGGATTTCATTGTTTTTCTGTTCTTTGAATTAAATAAAATTTACCAGGATAAAATTTTATTATTTTCATTTTACTTTATGATCGACAATAATACTTTTTTGACGAATTTAACCACATGATTTTAAAAATTGCCTTGTGTGAACTCAACTTACGGAGCTCCACTAATTTCAAATTTGTAGCTATCTCATCTTTGATGTCAAGATTACAACCTGCAGAATATTGTGTAAGATTATTTTGATTTATCAATTCTTTAAATAAATAACGAATTGAAGAGGCGACACTGACCACCATAGTTGAAAAATCTGTCAAAAAGCATATGACATTGTTATAAAGAATTTGCTCCAATCAAGGGGACGAAATATGAATTTAAAACTTGATATACCCATCTGGGAAATATTTCTCAGACTCTTTGTGATCTCCCCCTCTTTATCATTTGCTGGATTTTCTGTAAATCGATTTCAGTAACTTCTCACAATCTCGAAAAACTCTTCTTCTTTGAGCAGTTATAGCAACATTTGTAAATATCGTATACTGAGGTGAAAGTCATGAGTAAAATGGACCCAAATATTTTTCAAAAACCCAAATTTTCATAGACATTTGTAATTTATGGAGTTAAGGTGGAATTTATCACCATTAAGTTGGCTGAATACCAAATCACACAGGTAAAACGCCTAGTAGAATGTAAGTCGTTAAATTAAGGACATGGCAAGATGCCCTAACTACCAATATTCTGACATGATTAATTCATATTTTACCCAACTGACTTCTATATTGCGATTTTCTGAATACAAGCAGAATGATTTTCCTACTCGCACAGAAAAATAACTTTGTCATTTAAAACTTTGGACAATAATTGACAATGAACAAGGGAGAATCTAACAAATGATAAGGGAAAGCGGGTCAAATAGATTCAGAGAGCAAAGTCAAGATATCAAAGAGTCTTAGTTTACTTTACTTTTGAATTCGAGTTGCAGGATATTTACTAAGTAAGCAGTCCACTTGCCAAAGTTCGAGTTTTACGTTTAGTCTCCTGAATAGCAACACATGTTTGGTTACGATGTTCAGCGCTTATCGACCAGTATTTTTAATCATGGTGTCGGTCTCACCACTTTAATGGATATTTTTTCTCAGTGGTTGAGAAGATAAATGTCCCCATATGATGCTACACATTTTACGGTTTTAAAATAGCAGAAATGAGATATATTAAAAATTGTAAGTTAAAGTTAACTCAATCGTACCCGCAATCTTATTTTGCGAGCAAAAATGCATATCTTATTTAGAAAAGAAGATGTGGAAACAAATATATGCAATTAAATATGTTAAATTTTTCCATCTTCAAACTTTCCTCCCTTGTGTTGGGATGATAGGGAAATTAGAAAGTTCTTGCTTGCCTATGAAAATTTATGCAATCATTTGCTAATTTCTGGGTGTTTTTAAGCTACTATGATAAATAAATAAGCTTTTTTAGCTTAAAATTGCTCTTTTTAAATAAATATTTTAATCATAATTTGTCTTGATTGAGGTATTGCGATGTGATGTGCCGATGTGATATGGCAGTTCATTATTACTAATGTGCACTGGCTATTTATGGTGGCGTGTAAAAAGCTGATTGGCCCTAATGGATATCGAACTTTGATTGGTTAAAGGAATCTGTACGCACTCCTTTGACTAATCGTTGCGAAACTGATTGCGCGGTTTCACTTACCAGAATGTACGATTGCGCGATCGATGACCTGGTTTGAACGTTCCAGAATGTTGTAGTTTGTGATTAATGACCTCGTCCGCACCTTCCGGATTGCTCTAGTGTGCGTAAGGAAACATTATTAGAGAGCCTTGATGGCGCTGTAAACTCCAAATGTAGAATAGAGAGTTTAGCAGGTATATGGGATAACTCAGGACATTAAAAGAGCCTGAATTCAAGTTAATGCCAAATTTATTTTATTACTGCTGTTTGGATCGAACTGTCAAGGTTAATTAAATCAAGTTATTGGTCTTACTATCACGGGGTAATTATTACTTCATTACTTTATCCCAATTTAACAGGTACTGTCGAATATTACCAAAGGATTCTATACTCATGAAGTCGGTTTATTCAAAGTTTGAGATGAATTAGAAGAAATTTTACTTAAATCACAGAAAAAATTTGTCTCACATTAATCTTTCAGAAGTAATTGAAATAAACAAGTAAAAATTAATTTATTGCATCTCGGATATAGAGACGAGATTGTAGCGATTATCGTTTGTTTTTTTCGTTCTAAATACCCACAATTATCTGATATTAAGCAAATCAGAAATACTTTATGAAATATACCGCCGTGTAGGATGTTTGTACAGTTCCGTTGAGATAGGAATGAGATAATGTTAATGATGGAATATTTTATTAGTGAAGAATAAAGAGAAGGCAGAAATTTTGCAATATGTTTGATGAGACCATGATTCCTTGAGGAAGTAGAATTCACACCTCAGAGGAAATTGATAAAATAATTAAAACCTGGGGTCAAATCATACAGAAAAGATATACGCAGAAGACAATCGACCACATCAAAATCGGTAAGCAGGAAAAAGAGGACAGTAAACGCAGATGTTATACGAATTGCTATAAATCTCCTATTCCTACGAAATTGCATATCTTAAAGTAATCTGCCCAAGAGGTTCATAATCTAAACTTTTTTACTCCGAAAGCAGATGGGAAGGAAAAAATATAAAGGTCCTATTTTAAAGTTAAGTTCCTTTAATTTTAACCCAAATATAACCCGTGTACCAACTCTCTGTCTATTTTAAAATCATTCTATTGATGATAAGTCGATGAATACGTCAAACGAGGTGGAAAAGAGAGCAATTTTTTATTGTTGAAAACTTAAACAGTCTCGGCAGTCTAATGTTAACGTTGTACCATTTTGATCTTTCACAGCGATACAAATCGACTTTTGTCAGTGATTTGATCGCATGAATTTTCCATTCTGTCACCAGTTGCATTTCACACTTTCTACGTCTCTCTCCCTCTCTGTTTATGGCAGAATTTTAATTATTCACTGTTTATTCGAAGCACAAATCTTGAAATTTTCTACTTTTAATCATTTTTAAATATTTAATTTGGGAAAAGCGTCAAAAAGAAACGAGTTTTTTGGAAATGCAACTGGATAAAATTTTCGTTTCTATAAACAAAAAAACATTTTGCTTCGATATGGATGAATTTGTTATAAGATCAGATAAAAATCTTCTCAAATGATTTTTTCCACCCATTTCATACTTAATGACTCTGAATTAACCTTTTAATTCTGTCCTTGCTCTCATTGTTAAATCTTCTTCTTCTTTTTCTGAGTTGTTGTTTACTGTTTAAAATTTTTATTAAGCTGAACTCTAAAGAATTTAATTATGTTTAAAATACCCCTTTTAGTCTCTTTTGTCAATTCATGTACCAAGCAAATTGCAATCAGCTGAACGAAGCTCGAAATATGGCAAGAACTCAACGAGATTTCCAGGGATCAAACGATTAATATTGAATTTTGGAATAAATAGATGAGAATGTGGACAATTTGATGCTTCTGAAAGACTCTTGACATCGGGGTCCCATTATAATCTTTACTTGTCCATTTTTTCGACCTTTACTGACCAAGATCAATATTTTGAAGCTATCCAATCATTGAAGCTTATAAGCGCATTTTGGACTTTTTCATTTAATTATTGATTAGGACCTTTAATTTTTGAGCATACATTTGAAATTTTTATGATTTTACAAAAAATGAATTTCTGCACATTTAATAATTCCGTTTTTAGAGTAAAATTCCTAAATTACTTAAAAAACAGCATTTCTAAAGCAAAAAATTTTAATTTATGAGTCTGTTTTCGCAAATTTTTTATAACTACGTGCAATTGAAAATTTATAATCTTCTCCTGGGTAATGAAAGAAGAGATGTTAATTAATTGGATAGGTGTAATTTTTGTACTCAGATTGAAGCCTGGAAATAGAATCACCCATTTGAATGAGTCAAGATTCTTCATTAGATGTTTTCAGCTAAAAAGGTTTGATAAATCTTACCTACTTTCATAATTTTTTTTTAAAATTATGTTACTTTATGCTTTTTAGGTGCTAAAATGATCGAGAAGGTATATTTGCATTGCAATGTTGTTATATTTTAAAAATTATTACTCCAAGTTTTGTTCTCACCCTGAAAAATTGTGTTTTTCAGCCTCGCTATTGACTATATGAGTGAAAAAATGTTTTGGGTTTGCTTCTCCTCAGTTTGTTTGATATTCAAGTTTATGAGTAATCGTAAATGCAAGGGTCATATTTAACTCGTGACTGTCTCAAAGAATAAGGTCAACCTACATTATTTTTCTACTTACTCATAATTAGTGATCGGGGGTAATAACTTATTGAATTTGTCTTAATTTGCTAAGTTGCCCAAATTTATGAATCAACCAGTTATTGTGACTGGGTCAGTGTATATTTTGAACCATTTTACAATAGCAAAACGATATTCTTAACAAATACCATTAGCCTATTTTGCTTATTTTCAATATCGTTAGCATCTCCGCTATATTAAGAGTATAAGCTACTAAGCAAGATCATCTTGTCCTCTTGATATTCGGACGATAAAGTGAACTGAAGTGGCAAAACCGGCCCTTCTTGAAACGATAAAAACTGATCAATGAGCACTGGATAATATAAAGAACTGTTTACTTCAATCCAGAAATCAGAATTTTGAAATCTAAACAACCTGTTCAATAAATTTTGTACAAAGTGAAACCAAAATCAGCTGAAATATGACACTTGAATATCGTGACATTGCTCTCTGCATCTTTTCGAACTCCTCTCCCTTATCATTTGTTGGCAATCTATTAACCGATCTGAGTTACTACCCTCACTAAAAATTACATTCTTACATTACGACTGATATTATTACCTGAGCTTAAATATTTTATTCCATTTTCCACCTTTAATAATTTTGGAAACATAATAACTTTTAATTTATTCACTTTCAGGCACACAAACAAATCGGCAACTATTTTGCCAACCAATAGTGAAAGAGTAATTTTATGAATAAGCAAAGGTCACACATTCCTAACCTCGTAACATTACTCTTTGTTTTTTAAAGAAAATATATTTATTTGTTCTTTTTAAGTATTCAAATGCAGGACTTTTGATATTAGTGTCAGCAGAGATTGATCGGTTACATATGGACATTTTGATTTAAATACAGTAATAATTTTACTTGTGGTTTGCATGACCTTTCAACTTGTTTAAAATTCAGTTTGTAAGGCAGTTAGTGGAAAAATGGTTACTAAATTCTGCTTTCAGGAGGATAATTTGATTAATAATTTCACTCTATGTTTTGAAAACTACACTACTTTAAGAGCCTTTTGAAATGATGATATCACCTTCATAAGTACAGATCCGTATTTCAATCTAATTAAATTATACTTATTTCAATCGGATTTCTTATTATTTAAACAAAATCATGGGCATCTCAAGTCTGACTGCGGATAATCCCTTTCGGATGGTTCTGATCCACTTGGATGTCATTTTTATTCTCTGCTCATAAAGTTCATATTAATGAATACCTCTCAAATTTTCATCCTCTCCTAATTCTTCCTCACACTCTTTATTTTAATCAGGTTTATTATTATGACGTAAGGAAGGCAAAATAAACATAATACGATATTCTATTTAAAATTTAAATAATAATATAAAATGCTCGCTGGAATATTTTGAACACCTCGGAACACCATTGCTATAACATATTTTTCATCAATTTCCTGTTGCAGTTCTCAATTGTCAGTGCAGCGATGTGAGTATATAACTCCGTGTATTCGAAGGACCAAGTTTAGAACCTCATAATGCAGGCAGTTTGCATGTGCTTGCAATGTCAAGCGATTCGATGATATTTGAAATCACTTTGTCAAACTGAGTTTTAAAAAATTTTGTTAAGTACCATTTATCGAGATTTTTCTTTGAAATGATTTATTTATTTTTTATTCTTAATTTTTCACATATTTGGAATTAGCTTTAAACTAATTTTTAATTAAAATAAGGTGAGCGTGCATTAATCAATTAATGCATTTAAATTATATATTCAAATATATTTTGCGCTGGTATCCCAACAGACTCAATTTAGGGGATAAGAATACCGCTATAAAATTCTGCAGTTAAAGTTTCCGACAAATATTTCTGGCTTTAACTTATCCTGTATCAAGCAGAATTAGTTATGCTAAAATACCCACTCAGTTCGTTTTAGTAAAACAAACAAAAGAAAGTGGTGGGGAGAGAAATCGTTGAGCGGAAAAGACGCAAGTGATAAGAGGGTTCAATGTAAGTAATATGTTAAATTGGTAAGAAATTTGGAGAATTTAGAAGGCAATGGCAAAAATCAGTTCCAACCAGTAGTGATAGTGGCATAAGTCCCACTTAGAGCAAATTCTCTTCCTTTCATCATCGATCAACTTTGATTCTTTTCTCGGTATTGAGCAGCCTAGTACAGTCAACTTTGCGGTTTTGTTTTTTAATCCACCTCCTACAAGTGGACCTAAGTATTAGCTGTTTAAAACAAAGCAAACACCTTAAATATATATTTATATACATTTTTGGGTTAAAAAATGACAAGAAAAATGACTAGTTTATCAAACAGTGTCACCAAATTGAAAAAATATATTTAAAAATAGCAAACACAAAGGGTATTAAGGAGAAAAGAAGGGTTTGGTCTTTGAGACAGTTTGATGGACGTAGTTGTAACTGCCTTTTCGTGGTTATCTTCAAAGAACGATCTTCATACCGAGTAGTTGCCTTATAAAACGCATTTTATTAAAAAATGAGTCATATGAGGCTCATCTGTGTTGACGACTGAGTCGGCCTAATTTTCATTTTCTGTGAATATTAACATTTATTAAAAAATTATTTATAAAAATAAGGATGTAAGAAGATTTTATGTTCCTTATTCCATGGGTTATGTCTATTCATACTTCAGAGTCTTGAGAATACTGAAAATTTTAGGCCCTACGACATTCCGTAACTATTCATGCCAATGCGAAGGAAAAAATGAGCCAAACGTTGGTTGGAATTAGCCTTCACGTCCGATTTATTAGAATTTTACTCTTCAGAAGTGAACTCATCAACGAATGGTTGTTGATGTTGACATGGAGGTTTCACTCTGGTGGTGTGATACTATTTGCCCGATGGCGTGTAATTGAAATTGCGCTTTCCATTCTTGGCAAAGCATTGCTTCGTTTTCCTATAAGCTTTTAAATTTGAAATTACAAATGAATGCAAAATTTTTTCATCGATACAGAAATATATTAAAACGTCCGTCCACCCAGCGTCCAAAATCTGTTCAAATAGTTCGATCGAAAAAGGTATTAAAGAAAAATATTTAAAAATTAATATTAGAAGCTAAATGCAAATTTTTTGGAGAGAAGTCTGTACGTCTACTGAATTGGAAGATCATTTAATGAAGTGGTCCTCTTCCCTTTTAGAATATGACTTTGCTTGATCACACGAGATAGTGATGTTTGGCCTCTTGCCAAAAATAACTTTTGAAATATTTTATTAACTGATTAATGTATCACATGTATTATTTTTCTGGAGATTTTGGCATTTATGAACTCCGAAAAAAGGAATAATCCCATTTTTAAATAAGAGAAAAGCACAAAAAAACGAAGAGTTATAAAGTAAGTCATTGAAGCATGCAATTGATCTAGTTGACGCCGAAAACAATTAAGAGAGCAAAAGAATCTTCTTTCATTTAAGCTCTGTTTTTGTCATTATACTCAAATTTTCAACTAAGATTTGTATTTGATGCCATGCATAAAAGTTCCGATCAAAAGTATCTTTGAGTTCGGATTGTAGAACGCGGTCCATTTTGAGGGGTTATTGACTTGAAGCCAATTATTTGAAAGGTAAAAAGTTAATGAATATCGAGTTTGCAGAAATAAAACTTTGAAATGTAAGCTGAATGAATAATGTTTGAGTTTAAGATAATAGATCCAACAGAACTTTCCTTTTATTGCCCTGGCAACAGATCGAATACGTCCCTGTTACAAATTTTCATTTTGCTCAAAACATTTATGAGTATGTCATCTGAAGGCAGTAACAAGTGAGCTCATATTCCAAAAAACGTTTTGCCCCTGAGTTTGGGATCAACACTGCTTCGACCACGTTTTCGATTCACTTGTAAATACAACTTTCATAAGCTCAGGAGGCTCTTAATAGGTAATCTTGAAGTTATCGTATCTAATTCTCATATTGATTTAAAGACTGCGTCACTAAATTTCCCTGATGAGAAACGCGAACCCTGTCATTCATTTTATCAGCCAGACGTTGCCAATGTGGTTGACCGTTCCTTTCAATGAGTTTGCTCTGACGGGTATCGAACCTGTGATTTCTGGCTTTGCTGAACCTTAGCACAATAACCACAGCGTCATTAGCGCATACATCGTATGGTATCAAGGAGGTTAATTTCAAATGGTTCCAAGAGATTTTAACATTTTAATTTTAGTTCAACCTGTGCCTGTCAATAATATTTTACACCTACGTCTGCTGACATGGAATTGCTGAAAATTTGGTCCTTATTTGGCTTGACTGACTTTCCGAGGTTTATTAGAAACGGATTGCCATTGGTGACAGATTAGATGTCACAATCGGAAAATTTCCATTGACTCCGCTAACTTTAGTGATAGCAAAAGTTCTCTGATATACGTATCTATAAAATGCCTTCTTACCTTATTCAAATGGCCCCTTAAGTGATACACTACAATACAAAAAAGTTATCAGTTATTCTGTTTTTATCACTTTATTTAATAAATCTCCATTTCATGCCTCAAAATGAAACAAAGAAATGAATTAATTTTTTAAATCGCATATTTCATTTGCACGCAATGGTACATAATAAATGCCTTACTGTATAAAATGTGTAATAAAATATCAAATTACTCCTTATTGTCTCATTAATTTAATTCATAAATGATTTTCTATTTCTTTTCGCATAATTTATTACCATTTATTTCTCCTGAATGTGGACTTAATTTCAGTTCCACAGCCACTTTGTTTTTTACCTCCGTATAAGAAATTAGGAAATATTTGCCAAGCGTTCGGACAGGTGGATTCATTCACTTCTGTGGATATCACCATTTCATGTATTTCAATGTAGACTCCTATTCAAATATAATATGACGCTTGGGGATTTCTTAACCTTCCATTAGTATCATAGTGTTCAGTTGAATTATTTCCAGCCTTTACATAT
>CAADRB010000003.1:5437207-5479542 GCA_900708905.1 Hymenolepis diminuta
GTTCACTCATACACTTTTGGGCTTTAATATTTCAAATTAAAATATGGAAACTATAACATCCAGAACAGCGCAGAATATAGCAAAAAAGGGCTATTTAAAACTTCACCTAACTTTATTAAATAAGTAAGTTTGCTATGCGTGAATACATAAAATTATACCTGGTGTTCAAATAGCATGAGCTTATAATTTCTTTCCTACCGTTTTCGAAGTTTAAGGGAGAATCCACCGCATATACCTGGAACAGAGTTAAAGTGAGCTCGAAGTCCGAAAGAGCTGGTTCATTCAAAAGAAATGTCAAAATTGTCTAGACGATATACATCACGGTCTAAAATTCTCAGGGTAAATTGTCGCTATGGTGGAGCATTTTTAAACAAACTTCCGTAAAGGAAGAAAATAATAGACCGGGAATTTTAGATTGAACTTGTATGTCTGGTTTCCATTCACACTTATTTATTCATTTAAATCTATGCAGACTGAAGATATTTTGTTATTAGGTGTAGAAATAATGAGGGACTGAACTGAAAATAAATTTAAGAAATGAAACCATTCTAGCAGTTAGCTAGTATATTCTCTAAGATTGGATGTCGGAAAAGATGAAAGTCGGAAGTATTCAAATCTCTTGGAAATATGAAAGTGTCCACATTTACTAGGTTGGGACATTTTACTTTAATCCATCAAAGTGTCATGTTAAAACCGTGAAATAAAATAATAATAATAATATAATGAGCTAATAAGGCTCATTATGTATCAGATGTATCCTATTTTCACCTGCAAGTCGAGGATCATGGATGGATGGATGGATGAGGTGCATGTCTGCTGGTGTTTGATGACGAACTACACCATTAAATTCTCGTCAATAAAAGGAACAATAGTGCTAACCCTTCTTTGTCGCCTTAGTAGTATTAATATAGTCAAAATGCAAGAGATCACACCTATACAGAAACTACTGCGATATAACATTTTACATTTTGGAATGACTGAGAGATATAAAAGAAAAATTTCCTCTAGAATCATTCAGGATAACAACAGTAATGGAGAGGGGTTAAATGAATATTTTATGGTATATTAGGGTAGATTTTAATCTATCTACATCGAGCTGGTATCCACAAATTCCATTCAGGTGTGGTTCCTTCTCTTGTCCACCTTTCCAGAACTCCAATGCCTAATTTTCTCCACTTTCAATGAAATACCATCATTTGGTTATTGATCATACTAATTCCTTACACCCCGCGTTTCTTTTAACAGGACGCAAACCTTTGAGTATGTTTAATGTTGTGTCGATTGTCGTAATTAATGTCTCCTCTTCCGAGTTCAAACTTGCTTATGTCTCACCGAAGTTATTTTCATACTAAGACGGCCTTAGACACGAACGCAGGGGTTAGGTCATGCGGCAAGCAGGTTTGGTTTAGGAAAGGTCGGTTCTAGATACCATAAAAGGGGTGTAGGTTCATCATATTTGCACCTTGAACTAATGGCAAAGTTTACTTAACTTGGCTTGAAAAGATTTAAAAGGAATTAAACTCAGATCTTTCTACAAAATATGCTCTTCTGTCAGAAATCAGATGAGTAAGGTAGCAGAGGATACATTTTTTTGTAAAAAACGTCCCATTTAAATATCTAATGTATTTCAAATATTTTAATTTGAACTTTGATCTTAGCGTCACATCCGCACGATCGATTCAATGAAAAAATATTCCAATTTATAGTTTAAATTGAATTTTTAAATGCTGGTAGATATCATGCCACTTTTGTCATTATTCCCTTTCTCCCTCTATATGTATATATAAATATAAATAAATATATATTCATATATTTATATATATATGGATATAGGTGTGCCATAAAGATTAATCACTTAAAAGCCCTCTTTACTATGACGGTTAACTTAATCCTCGTCCTATAAATGTTCTAAAGGCTTTAGAAGTCCGAACAATTTCTTCCCGCCTGAAGATATTATATAAAATTTTTCTACAATCGTTTTCAATTCAAGTCCGGAGACGACGAATCGGTAAATTTACGAAATCACATGAACGTTCTTTATGTCAAATTTTTAAAATTTAAGCAACCGATTACGCGATCCAAATTTTATGCATTTAAATAAAACCTTAACGAACACTCGTTTATGCATGATTGTTTATATTTAATTTCTTCTTTATGTCCTACGTGCTAGAACTTTCCAAGCTTAAGTGCTCTTGTGCCTCACCTCGATGGTATCGTCTCTTTGACCAAATGGTCACCGGAATGCCGCATATAGTGTAAAGATATTCCATTATTGACCTCTTTTACGAAATTATTACCCACGGCAAGGGAAAATATTACAACTTTTATAGCGGGAATGCTACTAATTACAGAGAGCGTTACATGTTTAGGTTTTACGCATTTTACTATTTTGGTACAGTCTGCTGCTTCATGTTCCAATGTTTCATTACTCAAAGTTGAGGATTGTACATCTGAGTGAATCAATTTTTCCGGAGTCGAGAGATTGTTTGCCAATTGATTAGTTGTGGCAACGGGCTAGCTACTTCAAATATACTGTGGTGTCGCAAAATGACTTATAGATCTGATTGCTCAGGCTAGACAGCCATAGAGTGATCCACTAAGAAGATAGGACAAACAGCCACTGTCACCTATGCGGTGACGCGCAACCGGGTTCTCGCTGCTGGAGCTCTCTTCACTCTCAACTTCCTCTGCAATCATACAATGCACCACTATTTCATCTCAACTCTCATTCTTCCGATTTTGGAAGGGTTGTTACCTGCTGTTGGCCCATAAGATATTAAATGTTAGAGAGGATGCCTTAATTAGATAATCAAACTGGTCGAACTTAGTATTATACCTGCTTTAATATATTTTCCTCTTCTGTGGCTTTATTATAATTAACAAATGACTATAATGGAAAGCTTATTTGTTGACACAAAATATTGAAACCATTTTAACCATATCGACTAAATATTTTTGAAACACAGCATATATTTGTAAAATTTGTCCATTTCAACTTTGAAATCAGCAATCAATATCTGTAAGACAATGAGAGCTCGCACGATGTTATATTTCTAAATTATATGAAATTCAAAATAATTCGATGTATTTTTTTTTCAGAAAATTCTACCAGAATTAAGGCGGAAATTTTTCAATTTATATACTATTCTGATTTGGTAAATATACTTTATAAATTATTAATAAAATGTGCGTTACGTCTAAAACACAAAATTCCGAGTGAAAAAGTTTCACTTTGGTTTTAATATTTGATAAAACAGACTGTGCTGGATTAATGCAAAGATTGTTTATCTTACATAACCTTTCATTCACTTAATTTACTTTGAGAATCAAACTATTATGATAAGCTGCTCAACCAAGGTCTTTATAATATCCTTTATCTTGTAGCGGATGCTACATCAATAAGTCTTGTTGCTACACCTAAGTAATCCTTCTAAGCAGTCCAAATCGCCTCTATTATCAATTTACTCCCAAATTAGTTAGCCTATTCCCAAAGTAGAACGAGAAAGATGTTGAGTGGAGAGAGTTTATTGCCCAACACTTTTGTGTGTTCTTACCACTTTGGGCATAGCCTAGCTAATTTGGGAGTAAATTGATAATAGAGGACACTGGAAGAGGCTATTTGGACTGCTTAGGAGGATTACTAAGGTGTACGAAAAAGACTTATTGGTGTAGCATCCGTCACATAATTGATGACTCTGACGTGAAAAAAATCCTTCTCTTTCTCTCTCTGGTACTGTTATATTCTCTTTCTGCACAGCATATCTGGTAATTCTTCTTCTCCGGCCATCTTCACCAGTTCTTACTATCTGTTCCCAAGCCACTTGTCCTTTCTCTTCAACTCTAGAATCTCCAACCTGTCGTGAATGCAATGGTCGCTCCCAATACTTATCTTGTCTTCGACCCAAGGAAGACACCAAATTCTACAAGCCAAAATCATAGAAAGAGAAGAAGGAGGACCACAAGTTTTTGTTGTTATAGCAAAATCTTGTCAAAATTCAACTCGAATCATATGCACCATAACGTAATTCATATTAGTTCACACAAACGATGAAAGATTTAATACTTATTCCTATAAAATCTGGAAGGAAACATAAAAGTCAGAGGAAAGTACCTTAGGATTATTCACCATCATATTTCCCCCTTGGCAGTAATGTAAGGACGTATTCTGGATATTGCAAACTCTAACTTTAGTTTCAATACTTTAATGCAACAGTAGGTAAATATACTAAGATACAATCTTGTGGAAATGTATTCATTCTGGGTCTTTCGTACGCGATTCATAATACATTACATCGATAATACGTTATATTGATTGCCTCCTTGACTCCTTTTGCAATATCTTACAGTTTTACTTGAATTTAACAATAATAAAAGATTATTTTATTCATTTGGACGCAATAACAATATTGTGGTATTAAACCTCAATGACTTTCAAGCAAAGCTATTGGACTTTATTTCGTTTTTCATTTTTTTGAATTTTTATTGAAAAGAAAACAACATTCCACTTACTAAACCGAAACCATCCACTTTAAAATTTTAAATTTTCAGACCTTAAAGCTATAAAAATTCAATGATGAAGACGTTATCTAGGATAATGTCATCCCTGGTCCAGATATTAATATCCAGCTGCTAGGAATTTTAGAGGGTATGCATTTTTAAGTTTGTAGTTTTTGACGGAAAAGGGGTCAAAATTGATATTTTATGGTCTTTAATCTAAGATGGGCGGTGAAATTCCGAACGCCTTAGACTAAATTACCCCAGTCCTGCTAAAAAATAGATCTCCGAATTTATACCAGTAAAATAGGCACTAAGTTATTAAATAGAAGGCGAAACAGTCATTTTTTTATTTCGTGCAAGTGAAATAGGGACGAGGTATCCAAGCTACTGGCAGGAGAAATTATCGACTGAAACATTGATATTTGACAGCACTTAGCGATGATCTACCGACAACAGACATACGAGCACATTGAATTATTCGGCATCCGGATTAATGTTTAAATGTGTTATTGTAAATTTTTCGTTGTCAATAATTTTCTCTCCTTTTTTCCATATGCTTATACAAAATGTGATTATATATTTATGCTTTATTTTACAAGAGTAAATATATAAATTAGAGATTAGGAATTTTCTATCGTTTCCTTCCATTTTTATACTTATTAATGCGGGAGAATGCAACACAATGTGGGGAAATTTTTTAATATCTGGATTAAGCAAAGAAAAATGACAAGAAATAAAAATCAATGCGCATCGGAGAGTTCCACAATAGAGAATAATACAAGTTTCGAATTCAAATTGAAGAAAAAGGAAAGCTGATATCGGTTATTAATTGTTAACGCACGAATTAGAATGTTAATAATAGAGGGTATCAAGGAATATAGCTAGGAGAATTCATTCGATCCTGTACTCGAATAAATTGGGTAATAGAAAAATGTCGATAGGCGAAGTGTGACATTATGATGAACTATTTCTTTGTTTAACTGAGAGTAAATTTGAAGGTTGCGGCCTTCAACATTGTTCAATTTTTAAAATGTGCGTTAAGTATTGTTAAAACCCAGCGTATTAAAAGGTGGAAGCTTTAATTTATGTAAACTTACAATTATGTAGCATAAAACTGGAGTAAGCGCAACAACGCGATCATAAATCCCTTTGAGCTCAAAATGCCTTTTTAATTATGTTAGAAGGGATGATAATTATTTTCCCCCGCTCTCAATACTTCATCTCTGGGTCAAAATGTAATTTCTTTCCTTACTTCCCCAACAACAAAAGACACTAGATAATTATGCTTTTTTGTTTAAGCCGATACCGATTGAGAGGGAGTTTCGTTAATACATTCGTGTTGACTAAAACGTGTCTTCTGATCTGCCGTGGGCTATTAGTTTCTGTATTAAGTTGCTATATTACCGAGTTTTCTAACTTGTTGGCTCTGTGAGATTACTACCAGAACTTCTAGTTTGTTACGATATAACAAATTGGCGACACTGTGATGGACTCACTCGAAACTGCCAAAATTTCGGCGATTGGTCGAAGTATTATGGAACATAGAAATTTATCGAAATCTGATAAGGATCCAGAAGACAACATTAAAAAATTTGTAAGTTCCATTATGAACCCTCTATAGGTGACATATTTACGATGTGGTATGCTCGCAATCGAGACGTTTACGAAAATCGAATGGCAGGGTTACCGGAAGAAATGAGGATGAACATGTTGCTCTGGAAGTTCAGCAAACGTGATCACGATCTCTACCTGGCCTATCCCTTACCACTCTCACCGAAGGATATAACATTTGAGGAGACGATCGAAAAGTGGGAGAAGGTGTTTGGGGATAATACCTTGCTTTTCAGTAGGCGTTTTAAGAGTCTAAATTTGGCCATATATGAAGGTGAAGATGTTCACAAGTATACAGCCGTTGTGAATCGAATGTGCAATGCATTCTCCTATGGGTAGCTAAAAGAGGATCAATTCAGATGCCTTGTATTCATTCAGGGCCTTCGTTCGCCGTTTTATGCTGAAATTCGCCTGAAATTGTTGTCTCTTTTAGATACCCAAACATTATACTACACCAATTGGCGGTTGAATATAGTAACTTTCGGAGCTTCATTGCCAACCTGAACATGATCGAAAGCAATGAAAATCGGACATGTCAAATCAAAAAACCCGAAATCGACCGATCGCCTGAAAATAGCCCGACGTCGTACCCTCCGACACAAATTCCAATAACCCTAATAATAGTAAACCGAGGTGTCGATTTTATGACGATTTTCACATTTCTAAAGACTGTCCTTTCTATAAACATTAGTGCCGGGATTGCACTGCATGATTCTGTCAGAGCAGCAATGACGACCATATACAAGCCAAAGGAGAGGCCACTATCCAAATAAACATCGCCATGCGCATAGGGTACTAACCACGATGGAGGTTAATGTAAGCAAAAGTCGCTATAAAAACTTTTAAATTAACGGGAAACATGTTGACTTGCAGGTTGGCACTGGATTGGAAATCACCATAATTTCAGATAAGGCGTGGAAAACTCTGGATAGCCCCAAGCAAGATACTGCTCCTTTTAAAGTATCTAGTGTCTCAAGTGATGCAGTGCAATTGTCGAAAACGATGAAATGTGGAGCAACCTTCAAAGGAAAAACCGCCACCACTGTATGTTATGTGGTTGATCGCGCTGTCAACCTCTTCGAGTTTGATTGGAATGGCATATTTTAAGGTCCTCGAGCCGAAAATACAAAGTTTAATCTGCTAACAAATGCGAATAAAAGAGATGATGAGGCGATTCGCAACCGTATTTGAGGACACCTTGGGGAAGTGCACAAAAGCTGCCGCCAGATTATTTCCAAAACAAGGAACAAATTGTGTATTCCGTCCGGAAAGACCGGTATCCATTTCAGTTCTGAAAATGGTCGAGGATGAGTTGGTACGTTTAGAACAGATAGGCATATTTCAGCCTGTTACGTATTCGAAATGGGATGCCCCATTTGCAGTAATACGAAAGGCGAATAGGTCGACACGAATCTGTGCAGATTATTCTACGGGACTCAACTCATCGTTGAAGGATAATTATAGACACACTTTTTACGATCCTGAATAATGGAAATTTCTTCGCCAAAATGGACCTTTCGGATGCCTACCTTTAAGTCGAAGTAGAACCAGAGGATAGAGAGATCCTAACGATTAACACTCATCAAGAACTTTTCTAGTATACGAGACTGCCTTTCAGGATTATGATAGCCCCAGGGATTTTTCAGCACATAATGGACTACATGATATCGGGCCTAGTGGGTACGGCAGCTTACTTGGACGACATCATCGTATTTGGAGAATCAGAGGAGGAACTGCAAGGCCGGCCAAAAAAGGAGCGCATCGAAAAATAGGGTTTCCCCCTTCGGGATGATAGATGCCAGTTCTTTCTAACCTCCGTTAAATTTCTTGGTTCCATTTTTGATTCAACTAGCCACCGTCCCAATTCCGATGAAAATCGTGCTGTTGCCAAAATTCCCGATCCGAAAAATTTGAGGTCACTTCGTTTTTTTCTTGGGTTAATATCTCATCACAATTCTTTTTTACCTGCCTTGCATGAACATAGAGGTCCCCTTAATCAACTTCTGCACAAGGATATGCCATGGGAGTGGTCATCTGCATGCGAAAAGACGTTCGAAAAATTAAAGTTAATGCTAAATTCGGAGTTGCTGCTGACTCACTATGATCCGAATTTGCCCATAGTCCTTGCAGTTGACGCGTTCGGTTACAGAATTGAAGCATTCACCTCTTATATTTTTCCAGATGGCTCTGAAAAGGCGATCGCATATATCTCCCGTACTCTCATACCGGCGGAAAAAATTACCAATAAATTGAAAAGGAGGCACTGGCCATTATATATGCAGCAAAATAATAATTCCATAAGTATACATATGGCGAACGATATACACTCCTAACGAACCGCAAGCCAGTGTTATCCATATTTGGCTCGAGAAAAGGAGTTCCAGTGGACTCTGTAATTCGTCTTCAACGGTGGACACTTATGTTAATGGGTTATGACAACAAGATCAAATATCAGAGAACGGAGGATTTCGGTCAAGCTGAAGGTCTCTCTCGCCTCATCGAAAATCAGCTTTCAGGAAACGAAGAAACAGTGATTTGCGTTCGTGACGGTTGAAAGAGATGTGCAACACGTACTGGCGGAGTAGATTCAAAACACTCCGGTATCAGCAGAGGACACACGAAAGAAACGAAAAAAGATATGGTCCTACGGCAAGCATTAAAGTTTATTAAATTCAAATGGTCTTCAGTCTAACCAAAAGGTGATATCCTTGAACTTTACCGCCGCGAGATTCAATTATGGTAGTTGACTCTTGTTTAATGTTTTTGAATAACGTTATTGTTCCTTAGAAACAATTTCATTCTAGCAATTCTGGAATAATTCGGAAGAAATCTATAGTCAGAAGATATACTTACTGGTTGGAAATGGACAAGGACATCGAATATCTCGTACGCCGGTGCGAAAAATGCCAGCAGGCGGCTAAGAACCTTGTTCGCCGAGATCCCGTACTATGGCCACAAACGGAAACCCTGTTATATGTCGGTTTCGCGGATCCGGTAAGTGGTATTGCCTATTTAGTTGTTTTGATTCATATTCTAAATGGTCAGAAGTAGTACCACTAACTGTGGTGTTAGTGGCACAATGAGTGGAGCACTGGATCGAATCTTCTCGACGCACGATTGCCAATGGCTCTAGTTTTGGACAATGGGACACAATTTACTCCAGTCGACTTTAAGGAGTTCTGTGAGAGACAATCGATTGAACACATCAGAACACCTCCGTACCACCCCTATTCGAGTAAACAGACAGAAAGATTTGTCGATACGCATAAGAGAGGCTTACAAATAGCTAAAGGAGGAGGAACCATGCAAGAGGTACTGCAGAATTTCCTGCTGGGATACAGATCACCACACATCATGCGATAGGAGAGAAATCCCCGCCCGAGTTGTTAATGGATTGAAAGTTGAGAACGGTGCACGAAGAGATGTTACCAAAGAAAACCCGACCGGACAGGAAGAGGAGAGTCAGAAGGACTGTTTTGCTGCTGATGATCGACTTGGTCGCAAGTGGACAGCTGCGATTATCTGAAATAGACATGGGAGTATGATTATGATGTTGAGCTCGCCAAGGACACGTGAGTCCGCCACCATAATCAACTCCTACGAATACTGGCGGAACCCACTTCTGATAAGCGTTATCTTTCTTTGTATTCATTACTTAATACATTTGATCTCACTCATGTTCTGCCACCTAGATCTCAGGTTATAGATCAGGTTACGGTTTCATCGCGTATAGCTCGAACAGGAATGAAATCTTCTCGTCTCCGAGTCGATTCGTCCTCGAAGACCTTCCAGTGATTTGCCTAAGAAGGGTGATGTTAGAAGAAATGATGATTATTTTCCCCCACTCCCAATAATTTTTCTCTGAGTCAAAGCGTAATTTCTTTCTTTATTTCCTCACTGACAAAAGACACTTGATAATTATGCTTATTTGTTTAAGCCGATACCGATTGAGAGCGGAGTTTCGTTAATACACTCGTGTTAACTATAACGTATCTTGTTCTCTGCCGTGGGTTATTAGCTTCTGTGTTAAGTTGCTATATAACCGAGTTTTCTAGATTGTTGGCTCTGCAAGATTACCACCGGGACTTCTAGTATGTTACGTTATTACAAATTATATACAATGATCGCAATTTTCTGCTTATAAATTCCCAAATTCAACTCAACTTCACCCCTAGATATTTTATTACTATGTAACTTCATCGACAGCGCTAAACTAAGAATTTCTTATAAAGGAAGTGACAAGTTATAAACCTCCCTTTCTTCAGTAAATTCAAATGTATAGATTTGAATATTCTTGCCAAACTCCTGTATTCAGTTCCTAAATTATATCATCGCATTACATTGATAAAACACATGACAAAAATTAAATAGCCGCTGTCAAAAATTTAAAAAAACTTGACAGAGTCTCAAAATACTTAAAATTGTATAGTTTATTGTTTGCATAAGGTCTTGTAGGTATTAAATAAAGACACTTTCGGCATCGTTTGCCGATGTTAGACTTCTAGATCACCGAGTAAACGTCTCTTTCGCCCTATTGTTAGGAATATTAAGTTCGTATGAAGTCATTAAATTTACTGCTTGTGTTTTTTTAAATTATTGGTTAAATTAATTTTACTTGTTTAATAAATTATATCAGGGAAATCCGATCGCCCTCATTCCTGGAACCGGGGTAAGATAAACCGTTGTGTCGAACCAACTGGTACACAATAGGTTTCTTTTAAATGGCATCTGAATATATTTTTTTATATGTTTTCCTAACAGCTTGGGAAAGATTTATTAAATTGATTTTTTGCTTTAAATCGATGGATGTACAAATAATTATAAATATAACGAGATTTATATGAACGACATCTGCGCAATCAGAATTATCCCGATTTCAATTAACTTTTGTTTAAACTGAAACTCTTGAAGTGTTGAGAGAGATGTTATTTGAGAGGTTCAGGAATCCGAGTCTCACATGTTCCCATACTTAACATTAATTATCTGATCATCTTGAAGTATCATCTGGATAAAACAAAGCCATTAACTCGGTTGAATATTTTTAACAATATGCTCTTCGTTATGACAATTGCCTCTCTCTCTATGGCTTTTATTCGTCTGTACGTAAGCCGAAGACAGATGCATTCGACATCCCTGATTATAGCTATCACGTAACACTGAGTGTTTAAAGTAGACGCTTTGAATAACGGATTAGAGACTTAGTTTGTGCTAGTCCTGCTAGCATGCAAAGTCAGAGTCATGGGTTCGAGACCTGTCAGTGCACATCTGGTGCACAGAATGGTAAAATGCACTGAATATGTCTGAATAATAAAGTGATGGCAGAATTCTGGTTATTTACCAGGGCCATTACATATTCCCGCTTAGTTACTCAAAAAGAGTATTGAAAAAAACTTTTCATAAGTCTTGAGAGTTTTATATAACGATAACTAGTAATTAGCGGGCTAATAACCAATAGTAATTTACTACTCTGCCACAATAATGCCAGTCAAATCTTTTTGACAAGCAATTAAATTATAAAAAAGTTAGTTTTTATCTCATTGTAATTAATAATAAAATTATTCATAATTCTTCTGGAACACGATTTCTAAATTGCCTGTTGAACTCTTTCTAAATTTCTAGAAATTGTGCTTTGAATTTCAAATTTATGCTTCATATGATTTACATAGTTAACATTCGAAATGTCGAGAAAAATTGTTTCAAAATTCGTACTTTACAAATATCGATAACTGAAAACAAACACTTGTCTTATTTGTCAGAAAAATTAGTCGCAGTTCATTTAAGATACTTACATAATTAATTGGAGTTGCCAGTAGAAGTGGTAAATTTTCATTTCTTTCATTATGACCTTGGTGATAGTAGATATTGGTATGCATAAATTGAGTAAAAAGCCATGATTATGAGGTTTTTTTGTAGCCAAATCTAAGACAGCGTGTTTAAAAAGTCATAAGTTGAACAGTTAATTTAATAATCGTCTTAGGAATAAAAGCTTACGCTCCAAAGGTTCATGTTGAAGCCCAGAACTAAATAAATTCAGGTTGCTGCTCTTATTACTTCAGGGAGAAGTTAGTGGTACGTCTAAAATATTCTTGTCAGGGTAGTCAATAACTTTATTTAAAATGCCATCGTTAAATATGCAGGGAATTGTATCGAACTTAATTTAATTAGCGAAGTTGCAGAAGATAACTAAGACGCAACCAAGTCTAGTTTTAAAGATTGATTAATCACAGGGGGTGGAATGAATTCTATTGGTTGAGAGGGGCCACCAATGAGCGAACAAGCTGTCGCGTACCGTAAAGCATTTTACGTAAAACTTTTGCGAATTTCAACTCAACTTAAGGCAAGTTGGCAGTTGCTGCACGCTTTATTATGTATATATTTATATATATAATAAGGCGAATTTTATTCCGAATGTATTTTGAGTAGTAAAACTAAATTATTGAAATCAAGAAAACTGTAGTCCTAATTATATCAATTTGGCGATTTCGCTTTATAAGCAGATTCATTCTAGCAACAGTATCTATTATTTATTTAAATGGTCACGGAATAACTTAAGTTCATGGTGATAAGTGGTGAATATGTAGAAGATTCTGATTGGCAGGTTATTGGGGTGTCATAATATTCATGGCGGTAGCTTCAGTTGATGGACTTTTCTCCTTTCGATTCTTATACCTTGTCCCCAATTTTGGGGTCAGAGTATTTTCGTGGCATTTTTCTACCGCTCAAAAGCTGGGGTAAATAGACAGCTACTGTTATCCATCAAGTTTCTTATAATTAACTTTTGTGCAATTTGCAAATCGAGTTTTTGTTGTTGGTCGTAGTTGTGGACTATGCATAACCGGTCATAGATTTGACTCAATTGGTCAACGAGTTTTGAATATCATGGGTAGAGTATCACCTGTAAACCTGGGAGTCCAGTCATAACAGGTAAACATTGGTATATTCCCGCTTCATATGAGAAAATGCATTAAGGTATTAAGAAAAACTGATATTTATTACCGTAATTTATTAATTCCTATACCTATTTCTAAACCACTTCTCTGTTTACTACTGGATTCATTATCAATTCCATTTATTCATATGCTTTTGCATGATTGCAACTTATGAAATATTTTTGCTTCATCATGGACATTTTAATAATTAGGGTATCTGTATTGCCTCTAATAGCTAAATATATATTCATTTTCCCTTACCTATTCATATTTTGCAAACACATTAAAATTTTTAATAAAAGGGCAATCTTATATTATGTTTTTTTTATTTTTTAGGGTTTACACATAAAAAGTATACAACTAAGAGTTAACTATAAATAATTCAGCTGTGAAAACTCTAACTGTAAAGAGGATATAAAACGGAGCTTTTTTTAGATATTAATTAATTCTTAATAATGACATTGGGGCGTTGCCTAAACCAGTTTGAGCCCAGTACGTCTTCATTATTTATTTACCTAATTTCAATATTGACAATCGACCTGGTGAAAATGAGAATAGTGTCTGTTGTTCTACTGAATAAATTTAAGTAGTAAGACAAATATATTAATTTTGTCGTAAAAGTAATTTGCTTGAAATTCGATGGACATGCTATTGCATTCCCCTTTGTTTATGCCAATTATAAATAGAATGAAGTTATATTACCACCACTCGTAGCTAAAGGTGATCTTGTTTGCTTTTAGTTTCACATTTTATTGAAAGAATTTGTAGAAAATTTGCAAAATTTGAGCAACCTTTCCATCAAAGTAAGTGTATTTTTTCTTATTTCTCAATGGACATTTTTCTTCAAATTCACTACATGTAAAAAGAATTTACTTCATAAATATAGTAAGTATAAAAGTTAAAGTGATTTAAATACATTTTCCGAAGAAAAAAATATGACAGATAAATGAATTTAGAAGTGTTCTGGAGAAGAACGAAATTGACTAACATACTTTAAGCGCGCAGGATTTCGCAAATTCTCTGCTTTCAGAGATCACATAAATCACTGCATTGGATACGAATATTAACACATATTCAGGTGATCTGTGAAGAGCTTTTGCTCCAAAACTAAGAAAATTAGTCTGGAGATAATTTTGCGAAGTAAAAATGACAAATTTGTTGAGTTACACATTTCGAATGAGGACTACATTATCTGTTCGAGCAACGAATACGCATTTATATCATACTAATTAAGTAATAAGTGCTTTTTCATGCTATTGTGGTCTGGCTGTGTTCACCATATTCAAGTAATTTCAGCTACGTAGGAGATCCTGTTTCCAGGCTTAAGCATTCATAACATTTTATTGGCTTTCTTATTAAGAGAAATAAACAAGTATCTACATCAAAATGTGAATTTGAAAATCTGATCTTTTGGTGTGGATGAATTTATGTTAATTAAAATACCTGAATGTAAATATATTGTAAATATAAAATGTACGATTTCAAAATTCAAATATAACCATGAAATTACGGTTACCTATTTTGCAAGCTCAAATTACTCTTTCTTATACAAGAGTTCGTGTGGCATCAGATAAATCGCCTACTGGACACATTTCTGCTTTGTTATCGCCGTCGAGATCCAATAAAATTCAAATGTATGGAATTTCAAAAATAGGACTAAAATACTTCTTTTGACGTATTAATTACAATTTAACAAAAGCACCGGAAAGAAAAGTTTACTGTGAGGTAATCGGCCAGAAGTCTTCATGACAAATGGAGAGGAATTGATCCGTTAGCAGTTTAAATGTCAATAATTAGCCCTCCTCCCTCCAAAAATGTAAGTCCTGACTTATTTTCCTTCTCTGTAGTTTGCAACATAATTTTTTGGCTTTCGGATTTTGAGTTGTGGATCATGGTAGGCGCTTCGTGCATGATCTTTTGGTTTCACGGCATATTTTGATTACAGTCCATCAAATGGACTAACCTGCTTTAAAAGGAATAGTCAATTAGGCCAGTTCAGTACACAATCAAATCGTCAAATTATACAATCGATATGCTCACAATTTCGATGACAAATCTGGAAGGGATATGGGTAAAGCTAAATGTCGAGAAAGTGAAAAGATTCAAATTTCAAAGTTTTGGTTTTAAAATTCATCCAAATGGTATGAATATCTCGTTTTCAAAGTCGATTTCGCTTTGCTATCTGCTTTATTTATATTTTGACATTATTTTATTTTATAAAGGCTTCAAATACAAAACATGCCACCCCGAATCGACGCCCACAAATTGTCGATATATTTACTTTTTGTTTCGTAAATAAATAATAAAAAATATTGTTTAATTATTATTAATTTACTCATTGTTTTTATATTTTGCAGAGTATATAGTACCAGGTACATTCAATGTTGCTTCAGGTGATACTGGTTCTAACAAAACTGGCAAAATCTCAAACAAAATGAATCTTAAAAATTTTCTCATTAAATGGTTACAACTAACGCGGAGTTTGACGGCATAAATGTGGGAAGATTAGAGCGTATTCAATCTTTTGAAATACTTGGCCGTTTATTTAAGGAGAGCACTGACTTTAGTAACTCAGACCTTGAAGATCAGAAACTGATTAATTTGGACTTTTACAAACTCCTTCACACAAAAAATAGTGGAGAGCAGAGTTAATTACGCAGGACCAGAGAAAAGGACAGAGATGATGGAGAGATATGTTGAAAGTTGATGGATTGTGAGTGTGGCATTAAGGGAAATGATGGGATTTGATTGTTTCTGAGACGATATAAGCAACCAGAGGACTAGGGAAGAAAAGAATACCGACCTTAAAGAAGAGTGGCAAATATAAAATTTAATTTATTTTCAGGATCTTGGTTCACTTTGGGTTCACGTTAAGGATTCCTTCGGAACATTTTAACGTCAAAGGACCGTGAAAATTCCCGGGTAAATGCTTCGCCGTAACTGAGGTCATAACACTGTCTTGAACAGTTTTAAAATTACTATGTGCTAAGGTCACCTTATCATACATTTGCCAATTACTGTCTACATATTTCAGTACTAAAAGTAGGTTTAAATATTTGAAAACATCTAGTAAATGCAAACATTCTTTCATGAAATACGATTTTTAGCAGAGTTCACCTCTATTCGCTATGAAAATTAAGAAATAATCAAATTAAAATTCTCAAAAATCTGGTGTCTTACATTTTTCGGCGAAACCTTTTCTACAATCAATATATAAAGGCATACCGAAGGCATTCAGTTTATTCAATATCGACTGAAATTTCTTTCTATGTAATTGATGGCGTCCTTCAACATATCCTGACAGAATTTTGCTTCCAAATAATGGACAACTCAATGGACAAGTCCTGATTCTGATGCTTCCTTTAAGGCACTGGTATAACCAACATCCGTGTTTAATTCTCGAAGAGCAGTTTGATATTGTTTATGGAAATTAAGAGGCCCATTTAAATAAGAGTTATTAATATTTATTTTTAAAGTCTTCGTCATACTGGAACCCGAACAAATAGCCTATTAAATTAGGATAATTTTTACCTTGAATGGAATGCGTACTTGCATTGAAATGATACACGTTCAATTTTTACGACTAAAGCATTTCAGCAGAATGGCAAATGGTTCTATTTCTCGGTGATCGTAGTAAGGGTCCTGAAAAAATCTGCTTTGCAACATATATTTAATTCATTTACCTCCAATGTCATGTTTTTGAGAACAAAATTTGATTTATAGGAACATTTTAGTATTAACTATATGATATTCTTAATAAATCAACATGGCTAAGTCCAGCCATTTTTGTTTAAATGACAATTTGACAGTATCTTGGATTTTTCAAAACATCGATTCGACGTCAGCTGTCATGATTTCAACATTATTTTTGGTGAAATTTAAAGAGTAAGTGAGTTGATTTATCTGCCTTTTGAAATGAATTTGTTGGAGCTAAGACTAACAGCTATCAGCAAACAGTCACAGTTTTCAGATATCCAGAAAACACAATGGAGGCAAAAGCAGAATTCATTCCATGGCTGCAATTAAGAATAAAGTAAGTAAGAGAGAGAGAGAGCGAACAAATACTAATGAAAAGAGAGACGAAGAAAAGGTGAAAGAATATGAAGAGAGAGAAGGAATCGAGTATCTGCTCTACTGGTCATGTTATCGGCGCTTCCTTGGATTTTACAAGCAAAAAATGAGTTGTCGAAGAAGAGTCGAGAACAAATTGCTAACTGAAAACAGTTCAGGCAAATACAAAAAGATAAACATACTTGTTATCAAAACGAATTAAATAAACAATGCTAAAAAACATTTTTAGAAATTTCCGGGGAATCCTTCAGCCTCCTTCCAGTCTTTAAATTCCGCTAAATTCATTTATGTATGTTTGCATTTTTCGTTAACCGCAGGTACTGAATCGTGTTTTGATAACATATTTGTAATTAAACGAATTTAGATAACCTAGGTAAGAGACTATTTTAATTTCTAAAATAGAATTTTCAGTCTCGATCAGCGTGGCAGTAGCTGAGTTTGATGAAATGCAAAGATGAGACCGTGAACGGAGTTATTTCTTTGTTTTATGCTCTAATAAACTTCTCATTGATATTCTTCCTTAAGCGGATTAGAATATTTTATGTCACCATGAGCATTAATTCTTGGTCACTTCTGCAATTAAGCAAATGACCTAGAACTGACAGACTTTGAAGAAATAATGCTTAAATGTTTTATCGTTTTCATGCTTAATTATATATATATATATTTTTTTTTTCCCTATAAACTTCTCATAAGCGAATAATCATTTCTTGTGCAAACTATTTTTCCAGACGTCAGGACTACTGCGTTGACGCATTGATAAGAATGCTAAAAGCTAATTGTTCATCTGGAGACACTGTAGTCGTGAGTTGTTCGTGGGTATCTCGTAAACGTTAGAACAGAAAGAATCTTATTTCGAGGCTCTGTAAGGAGAAACACAGCTCGAAACTAAAACACTGTACTGATAAATTAGAATATACCGATAAAAGGCAGGACAAGGTCAAAAATTGCAAACCTTACAACAGTTAATTGTGAACTTAGTTTACCACAGAATAGAAGAAAATTTAAACTTTGTGAAATCTCTAAAACTATGCCTTAAAGAAACCAAATGATGATATGAATTTCAGCAATCAAAATAGCAAACAAATAATATAAACATATATGGAAGAGCAAGATACTGCGAATTGTATGAGTTTCAACATTTCTATTTGAAATCATCAGCTTTTTATATAAGTAGCAAATACGTACAGCCAATAGGAACAGGCTAAACGCAAATATCGAGAAGAATATGTGCTCCTTTTTGCGTTTCGTACGAAGTTAAGAAATCTGTCCAGTTAAAATAACAGTAATTAAGTAAGAAACGTTAAATAGGGGAGTTATTTTGGCTAAAAAATACCATTTACTCTCATAAAACACCCTTATTTCACGATGCTCCAGGTATTTGCAAATGCAGTGGTTAAAATTTCATCTACAATCCTTAGCCAATCGATATCGGTACCATTTTTGATTAAAATTTTCTCATTTTTAACCTGAATACTGGGAAAATTCCTTACCCAAATTACGTTATGACAAAATGAACCATTCGCCTATTATATTATAATTGGATAACAGAAATGAGGTAGCTTGTAGCGGCAGAGTCACCAGTTTGTAGCGGGCCACCAGATTGTTGAGGGTCATCAGTTTGTAGCGGTAATTGGCTAACAGTAAATGAAAGAAAATGAACGACAAGGATTGCTTTGACCAGGTTGTTTTGAACAAAGCTCAGTACAGAGTCTCAAAGGAAAAGTAGGGAATCTGAGAAGGACTGAGCTATGGAAGAGGCGCTGGACGAGCTAGGATCCGTTGGTGTCTTTTATGTGTCTGATGGAGGCTATTTATAATCGAGACTTTGGGTGAGGACATGCATAAGGATATGGTTGTATGCGTGCTTAATTGGTCGGAATGATTGTAGGAAAAGGAAGGGTCAGTGCAGACAGGACTGGTTAATAACGGGGTTGATTAAACGGTGTCTGCTACTATCGTCTGAGGTATGTTTACCTTTTCCGATCGATGAGAAATAGGTCAGCTGAGGATACACGATGTTGGTCTATAGAGTGCATGGGGTCGCAGGAAAGGTTAAAAGTTTACAGACATTACTATAAAGATAATTAAATTTAGTGATGATTAGAGATAGTGTAAGATAAAATATTTCGGAGAAAAGGGATTCATCCTTCAAGCTCATACTCAAGGAAAATATAGGGTGTATAAAGCTTTTTCAGTTTTCTCTATCAGAATTTATCTTGAGTGAACTCTAAAGAGCTCTTTGTTAAAAGTATGCCAACTCTTAGGAACCGCTAGAATGTTAGACATTAGAAAACCAAAATGATTTTGAAGTGGTTAGCCAACCACTTAGAGAAAAGATATATCGATAAGCTATGGACAACGCCACCATAAATCTATAAAGAAACAGAAGACCGGTGATAAAATTTAATTAATGGTGTTTGGACTACACCTAAGAAGCAAAAGTGCACAATCTCAATTCCATAATTAGATTGCGCAATTTGTATCATCTCCTATCAATAGTTCATACTGCAACTTTTAGTGCTCCTCCTTTTCGGGTGCTTGTACACAATGTAAACGTCTATATTTCTCAATTTATGGGTAAAAAAATAAGTGGGAAATATGAATTTCGAATAATAAAAGTAAATTGTTGTTCACAATGTAGATCTAAAGTTTAACCCAACCAATATCCAGTTAACGATGTGGAACGTAATTTATACAAAGTTAAGCTACAATAGCAAACAATGTCGAATCTGAATAAGTGAATTTCATGGATTCATTAATTCACTTTTTATTTCTAATATCGAAGTTTCCCAGTTTTCACAAGCTGCTCGCCATAAATAGATCAACAGAGTTAAAGAGCACATCTGATCAAATGAAATGTTTGTAATGCGAAAGGAGGGCATATCAAGCGGTTCGTACGCGGCCCACATGAAACTCTTACGGTTCTGACTGACGTTTATTTAGGAAATGCGTCTAAATTTTGCCCATTAATTTGGTCATCGACTGAACCTGATCGGTTATATTTTACCTTAACTGCGTATAAAAGATTTCATGGCACAACCTTGCTGCCGTTTCTAAAAATTGTTTTAATATTCAACTTTTTGGGGGTCATGTTAGAAGTAATAATTATGTTTATTTTTCTTCAAACAGTTGAGTCTCGGTATTTATACAATTCTGGACGCCATTACATATGAGAAGCATAAAAGAGACAATTGATCAGATTTGAAAACGTTCATCTAATTTTCTAAGGGAATTGCAAGCCCATGTTTCATTTTTTTTTATCAACTTGAAGTTGGTTTGAATTGCAATTTTAAGGGACCAAAGTAAGACGAGAACTTCTAAAGAAAACAACATAAGCGAGATTGTAGAACTATAAAGATGCCGGTCGATTTAGAACCGTCAAGCCCCTCAGCATCGTAGAACATGAAGAAAACAGCACAACAGCTCTCAATAGCAAGATATCACATGGAAACATAGCTGTTTGAGCATGAATGAAATCGATTGATGTATTAGCAAGTAGTCCCCAAACTTTTCAAAATAAATAAATAATTCATGTCATTTCAAGATTTCCCCTAAAATGGTTTTACAATACACGTTATTGAAATCGTTCTTCCAATTAAATGAAAGCTCACCTTTACAATACATTCTTCTGATTCTACCGGAACTGTCTAAAACTCAACCTGTTTTATCTTCTGCTAGCCAACCAGCGCTACTTCTTATGAATGCTCTGCAACATACCTTATGCAAGCCCTAGCTTAGCCGTCAGAGAAGATTGCGTATGCAAATTGTGAAATTCGAAAATTCGGCATAGTCAGCCATTCCCCGACTTTTACAATTACTGAGAAGTTACTGAGTAGATTAGTAATACGTTAATGAATTCTGCCATTTCGCATCCCAGACGCATTAATTTAAGATCGCATACTTAATAGAGGAATTGACAAATTATTCTTAAATTTTGCGGATTTTTCCATTTACAAAGGTCATTTATATTCATAACGTCAGTTAATTTTGCTTTTAATAGATTTTTACGATTTCTAAACGAATTACGAAGATATAATAAGCTCCACGATAGAAGTAATACAATAGTAAATGAATATCTTTTGCTTAAAAATAGTTCAGCCTGTTCTCGGCTAGAAATTTTTTTTCAAACTTCACCTAAAACAGATTAAACATATCCAGACATGACAAGCAAAGCAAATAAAGGAAATAATGGTTTAATAGTCTTACAATAGATAAAATCACGGTTTCTTTGGAAAGAACATCTAATAAGGGGAAATGAAGAAGATGTATCAACAAACAAAAGGAGAAACACAAACAAACCAAAACAAAACAGATAAAATGCATGCGATGATGGCAAGCCCAAGGTATTTCTTTTCCGATAAAACCGGAGAGTATCTTCTCTACTAACAGCTCAATTGGTGTCGCTAACATATTACAATGCCATAGTCTACTATGAACAGTGTGTCGGTGTTAATTTCTCAGCATATGAATGCATTTACGTACGCAGTATATATGAATATCTGAGTGCCGGAAATTCAAAGACAGAGGTAATGAATGACAAGATTAGGTGGCTGTAGTACATAATGAGTGAAATAAGAAGAGTCAGAATCACTACATAGCAGCACTGAACACCACTTCACCAGGATCACGATCTATATCGCCATCAGTTGCAACTGACTCCGAGAGCGCTTGAACAGCCTCAGTGGAGAATGATGAGGGAGGAAAGAGGGAATTTGGACGACTTAAGGTGCCATCTGAGAAATCCATTTTATCGGAGGCATCTACCACTGAGGAGAAACGAACTTCAGTAATGTCTGAATCACTATCGGGTGGAGCGGAAAGAAGGGGGACAGCAGAAGAGGTGGGGTTGGTGGAGTTAAACAGACGCACCGGTTGTGACCGACGAACTGTGGAGGAACGTGAGGAGGTTATCTCGTACGTGGAGAAGGATGGAGAGATAAAGCTATCGTCATTCTAAAGAAAATGAAAAAAAAGAACAATTATTAGGCTGTTAGCATATGCTAGCTGAAGGTAAAGAGATGATCAATGTATATTTTAAAAGTTTGCCGAAGTGAAGACTCTACTTCGACTGAATGATTTAGCTTCGACATTCAAGCATAAGCTGTAGCAACTGAAATGAAAATAAAACGTAAGGCACAATAGTTCAAGGTGACGCAATAGCAGATCCTAAAGCTTATTTCCATGAGTTACTTGAGCGAGACATTCAAACAAAAAAATTTAGTCGCATCTAAAATAAATATTAGACAGTACCTTTCTGTCAATAGAAATGAGTGAAGGCTCTAGATCGAACCATTAGTTAGAGACCCCTAATAAAAACAAGAATATATCAATGGGAGGGATGAATAGAAATATTAGACAGTCTTAACTCATTGGAATGATCTAGGAAAAAAGTTGTACCATTATGGGAGAGTCATATCTTACCATTGTGAAATGCGCGGACCAATGAACTACGATAGATATAAATGCATCGATGGGTTCCATATTCAACGGCTCATGTCCAAAAAACAATTTTATTCACCTCCATTTAAAAGTTTATGGCTTAATAAAATATTATCACTAATTCAACCACTAATATGAAGATTGTTATGTTAGAATACCTACAACTACAAAATTCTGAAAATCAACCTGACCCATTTAGCAGAAATACTTGTTTAAATCATCCCTTAAACTATAGTTCAATTAGTTTTTATATTAAACAGCACAAAAAAGGAGCGACTGGTGCACTAAATTTCGTCAAATACAAAAGGCAAAGTGTTCTGGTAGTAAATTTTGCAATTAGGGCACAATACACAGAACCATAGTATCAGCAATCGCTAATGACTTTTGTATACTGGACACGTGGCGGTATGACGAATGCCAGTAACGACAACCGATAAAATGAAGAAAATCAAATCGGGTAGGTGAACCTGGAACACTGATCGACATTATTTTATAAATTTGAAACAAAATATAAAATTTTTCAGCTCCAGGATATTTGTCCTCCCCTCAGGTGATATTAGATAACGCTATTTATCGGTGAAGATGAAAGAGGACTTAGTCAGTAAGATAGATTTTCTCCCATTTTGAAGAATTCAATGAACCAAATGCCTTGACTCATGCAATGCCATTCTACCTAAATATTTCGAAGTAAAATTCACAAAGTATTCAAAAGAAAAGACGATACCATAACAATAAACAGTCCAAAGATCAAATTAGAAATGCAGTGAACTTTCTACGTAGAAGAACACAAATTGAAAAAAAGAACCCTTATGAAGTTCCACCTGTATTAGTTACTTAAAATTACGTGATTGGTTACTGGTATTAAGACATATTATTTGAAATCGAGCAAAGGAACTATTAAAACAAACTAAGTAACGCCATGAATACTTGTGCGATATGGCCATAGGAAAAAAATGACCGGGAAATAAAAATAAAGCAATCAGAATTTTGGGAACCCCAAGTTACGTGGTGAAGGAAAAATAACGTGAAGAAGTTAACAAGAGTTATTTTGTGTGACACAAAGACTCACTGAGCTAGACTATACTGACATTATCGTTTAACACAAAGTAAAGCTAATGAATTTCGCAGATTTTGACTTAATTTTGTGATTTTGAATTGAAAGAAAAATAATAAACGATCGCAAAAACGAGAAATATAATGGCATAAACAAATCCAAGTCCAGTCTACCAAGCTTACCGAGTTTGGACTGCAACAGATCAAATTAACGACGAAACACAGAGGATCACAGTTAATACTACATCGAAGATCAACAGAGTAACAGATCAACAAAGGAATGCAGCCTTGGATTACATGAAGATACTACTTACAGAACATAGATGTACTAATGCTCTCCACTGAAAAATTCAGATAGGAATGAACTTGGGTAAATTTAAATACCATTACATATAACGTGAAAGGAATAATAGGGGCAAACGACATGTCTAAAGTCAGTGTCAAAGCGTAAAGATGTTGTGAAGAAATATACATTTTAGATGTGTGTGTTGATACAAATATTTCATTTAATTCGTAACTGACTTCCATGAATTGGCTAAAGCGATAGCACGCATTATGTAAATAAAGTAATAACTATAGGATGCGCACAATGGTTTAGCAGTCAATGTGCATGGTTGATAACTAAGGGGTCACAAGACCAATGCCTGCGGCGGCGCATTTCTTTTTATGGAAAATAGAACTGACTAAAAATAGGCGATAGAAGGGTAGTAGGAGACGTGTTTACTTAGTTTCCTTGAAAATTTCAGCCGTTAAATACCTAATATAAAGAGATTGAGAATGGAATATTGAGATCATAACCGAAATACGGCTCATTCGCTAAGGAAGTATATGGAATAATATCGTTTGAAATTGAGAGATAATGGTAACCCACCTAGCTAGTAACGAAATTACAGTTTTGTAGACTGTCAATTACCAATAAACGAGAGCATGGGGTATGAGTTTATGAATCCCATTTAGTTGCACTGAAAATATGGGATGCAGCTTCCTACTTGTACTGAGGAGCGTCTTGGAGATAACATATCATAACATTAAACCAAACCATAATCTACAGTTTGCGATTATTATTATGGGTATCTTTTTATCCAAACTGGCACATCAAGTGCTAACGCAATGGAAATAACTGTGAACAAAAGGATGCCATACGGTAAAGGCAGAAATATGTGCATAACAGATGGTGGTAAAGGACAAATCAGAATCACATGTCGACAGATGCCCTTAATTCCAAATAAGTAAATAAAGGCTGGTGATTTCAGACCGCGAAACGCGCAATGGGGTAAATTAATAAGCCGTTTGAATTAAAACTGGCTTTGAAATAAAGGTAAAGTAAAGCAGGATGAGTAGAAGTCCCATCGTTATACGAGTTTCTACCATTATGAACAAATAAACCGCTAGCATAACTGAAGTGAAAATGGAGAGACGTATTAAAATAAAATAGAAAACAAGGTAGATAAGTGGAAAAACATCAAACTTATGAAGTTTTCAGGGAATGGCAAATTAAACTTAATTTTTCAAAGGATACAACTCTATTTTGATTATCGATAAATACGGTAATGCTCAGTTTAATAAAAGAGGCGAGTAAAGATATACAAAACGGCAAAAGAAACATCACTTCATCCCCTAAGAACAACAACTTGTGCACTAAAGAATCCACCGTCTGACATGGAAAGTCAGGTGATTGCGCGCAACGAAAGATAACAAAACATACTCAGAGCGGATTAAGAGGAAGCATCCAACTGTCAGAGTAAACCAATGAGAGTTAAGAATTTGCATCTCATGACCAATCACATGCTACAAACATAAGTATATTTGTTTAGGAAGTAACAGGGGAGATTTTGATCAATTCTACGATTATGACAGCGTATACTGGATTTAATACGTTAGATACTCATCCATACATTTTCAAGAAAATGAGAATATGAAACTTAAATCGTCTAGACGCACTCGCCAAAGTATTCCCCACTTTTAATATTTAAACGTTGGATATTATATACATACAAAGTTACCTTCGGCCAATTTGCATTTTATAAAAACGGAATTTAACAATGGGAAATGACCTATAAAACACCACACGGACGAAAAATGATAAATATTTAATTACTTTTGTTTATAATTATTAAAACACCTAGATACTCTTCCCTAGATTGTGTAAATTTCTTAATGCAATGATAGCAACACTTGGTATGCTTAAGACCACACACCTATGCAGCGATATTTCAATTTTTCATGAAGGAAATCTCAACGAGACAAAGAAAAGCCAGTTTGAGTCCCTTTGGGTTTTTGTGATTATATTCATAAGAGACCACATGACTTATCACAATTAGTGAATTATGTCAATTAAAATGATTCTTAAGCGTAATATTTTATGTCATTCTCCTCAAGATGTCTCAAATTTCGCCATTTTTTTACCTAGCTGGGGCATTTGTGGATAACAACTTAGCAACTATGAGATGATAATGTTGGAATTGGAATGACAAGAAACGAGATTACCCATTTATGGAGCCACCAGATTGTAGGGGCAACAAATTATAGGAGTTATTAGATTGTAGGAACCAATAAACCTGGACTAGACCGTAATAGCAGCTAACAGCAAACAACAGTTCGAAAAAGAAGAATACAAAGAGTTGTGTTGGCCAAACTATACTGAACAGACCACGATGAAGATTCGAGAGAGTATGAGAGATGAAGAAGAGGAGAAATGAGAGGGAGTGTACGAGCAGGTAAACAAGCGTGTGTCTGCGTATGTGCATGTGAGTGGAAATACAAAGACGATTTGTATGAATCACTTGGATAAGGACAAGCATGAAGGGAATAAATGCAATGTACTTTTAAATGAAACGATACAGTTATGGAAAAAGGGCGAATTGATAAACTCGTCTAGACATAACAGGTAGAGGTTGGGTCATATGGGAGAAAAATCAACGTTTTTTCCTTAAGAATGCGAATAGGGTAATTTTGGAAATTCATAGCCATTCTTCAATAGTAAAGGCTTCCAATCAAAAGTGGGGAGCACCAATCAAGGTTTATAGAATAAGGAATATTAATTTTGCCACGTTAAAACTAAAAAATGCGGATCCAATATATACCAACATATATACACCATTGTTAATTGCAAGTACACCGATAATAAGTAATTTCATTAAATGCAAAGTGCATTTCTCGTCGAAAGCAGAAGTTGCTTGCCTAGAGTGGACGAATGGATTGAATTAATGGCAGAGGAAAAAAGAGAACCTTTGCAGCAGTCAGCTGCACAGCAGTTAAAATAAAAGAATGCATTCGGACCGGCTGAAGGAGGTGGAGAATTTGCACTTTAAGTGCTGCACATGACTTTTCACGAAAAAATGTTCGGCGCAGCAATTAGGCGAAACGACTATAAATTTGGGCCACACGATCAACTACTACTTTATCGGTTCAAGCTTTTCAGGAGCCTAACATTAAGTCAAAATTCTCGAACATCCGTAGAAATATTCTAACAGGACAGAATCCATTGGCTTGATGCAGCACGTTTTCTGCCTCCTTGACATATCCCTAATCACGAATTCCTCTCCAAATGAATTGATAAACAGTACAAAGAGCACAAAGTGTACATTTACACATGTTAATTTTATGCAACGAAAAAAAAAATGCATTTAAGCAAATGATAAGCAAATCACTATGCGGGATATATGGATGAAAATCTTTGCTAACAATTTACAACTGGAATATTATGAGCCTTAAATCGATTTGACAAGCCCAGATTTTAAGGTTTTCATAAAATATCTATTAATGTATCAAGGATGCGCCCCCGAACATGGGGTTGACATGATGTATGCATAAATAACACAACAGAAGAATTACTTTAAACATTCAGAATATTTTAATTCGATTTTAACGGTAAGTATATGGTATAGCGTAGTGTATTGCATGGTTTTTCGTTCAATTTCTACACTGAATTGTAATCTCAATAAAAGTTGAACCCAATACGTGCGGACGTAAATTAAAGGTTCAAACAAATTCATAAAAGTACATTTTCTTGTTTAAACGTATCTGTTTCTGAAAAATAAAGAAAACATTCTCAGTCATTTAAAGTACACTTCTTCCTCTAGCTTAATAAGTATTAAAGTAAGCTTTGTATAAAATATAATGGGTATTCAATATATACATGATCTTCTTCACTATGATTTATTTCCGGTTGTCCGACTAACAGCTAATTCCATTCATTAGTTTCAAAAACCCTCGTAACCATGGGTTGCAGTTAGTGTTGCTATTCCTTTAAAGTACAAACAGAAGTGTAAAACTATAAAAGAAAGATATGCTTTGGTACAAAATTAGAACCTTCTAGTACTTCTAGAACGTCCCCTAAATTAAGCTAATAACCCTAAAACCTTGGATGGTTAAACATCCTACCACCCCACGCTGCTAAATTGCCAGCCCCATTATTACTCAAGTTAAAAGACAGGGAATTGTCCGAGTAAGCCTTTTCAGGGAAGATACAAAAAGTCTGAAACCGAGGGGACCTGTTTCACATAGTTTTAACAAACGACCAATAAAAAGAGGAATGTCTAAGACACCGCATGTTCAGAGTGTAAGGAGACACGAAACTCTTACAAATTTAAGCACTTACCACAAATATGAGTGACACTTCAGGCGAAATCCAATTCATAAACTACCGACGAATGCTCATAGATTCTTACTGCAAAGAAGGGTCTTAAAAAAAGTTTACTTAGAAGTCGGAGAAAAGTGAAGAAAAAATGAAAACGAGCCCCCAACAAGCACATCGGTAGAGTAATAGATAATAGCGAAATTGGAAACAATTGAATGACAATTAAACTTTTAAAATTCTTAATTTTATTTAACTTTTCGCTAGAATATCGTCCCAAGAATGAGATTAAACATATGAAGAATGCATAAAAAGAATTATTTGAAAAACATTCAAATCTAGCATCGATAGATGTCTTAAAACTGTACGGTAAACAAATGAATATAACAAGTGAAATAAGCTCGTTGCTAAATGGAAAGAATTTTAAAAGCAGCAGTTTGAATTACTTTCTTTAATAACCATTCAATTACGGAAGTAAATAGAAATAAAACGCCTTTAGCTGGCGGCTGAGGAAATATTTTACATGCATTCGTAAAGTAAAAATTGCTTCTATTCGGTTAGAAGAAACTAATTATAGCGGACCTTAAAGCATTAATTAGCGGCAGATATCTGCCTATTCCCAGCTTAAAATGTACACAAAGAACAATCAAATAGATGATTGGTCTGTCCTCCAGAACACTTTAGACCCTTTCTCAGTAGGATTCGGACTCTAAATTCTCGAGTCTAAGGATAATTAATGTTATACGTAGTCCATAGGTAAACATCAAATAACTGTGAAAAAAACTTCTGAAGTCTTGATGTTGATGCTATATTGGGATAAGCAAAATTGCCCTAAGAAACTACTTGACCAAATCGTGTTTTGTGGTAGGAAATTCCACACATGCGGCCAAATAACGTCATCTTAGCATGCAATGCAAGATGATATTGGATAGCATACGGGCTTCAATATCCAATCGTTAATGAAGGTGCATTTCATGAGACAGATAATGACCCTAAACATCTAGCAGAAATAATGGATTAATAGAATGAATAGGAAAGTTTACTCAGATCACTCCTTCTCGAAAATATGATGCCTGAATGAATGAAAGTAATACAAAATGAGAGCCGTACATCTACATATACTTTGAATAACGAGAAGAAAATATATGAAAATGGCATTATTATTTGAAAACCTTAGACATGAACTCATTCAGAAATTTGGGAACTAGAACCTGAAGTTTGCATTTTGTCATACAACAAATCAGAAGAAGTCACTGTTCAAATTACTACACTTTATTCTACAGTTTTAACCTGATTCCCCTTCAACTTTAACTTTGAGTAAAACCTTATCCTTTGTGATTGAATACACCCGATAGATTACGAATTGTACCTTCTAATTTTTTTCATGCGTGTTAATTACGAAAAAAGGAGGCTATTTGATACACTATTAATAAGCTAATAAGCAGGGAACCGGAAAATTTATTGCTGGCTGTTCTGAATAGTTTTTCGTACCCGTTTCACATGGAACAATAGCGTAAAGAACGCCCTCATTTGAGGGTGCCATGAAAGCGATTAAATTAAGTGTTCTTCATGAAGCCTGCGAGGTCTTCTGTTTTGGGATAGATATGCCTACTAACGAAATAACTTTCTTCACTTTTTTCCTTTCAAAGCCACAATAAAATCTTAATTAATGGTGAAAATCGAAATCTTTTTTTTTACGGTGAAATTAAATACCTTTTCAAAGGTGCATTTTTTAAACTGAAAATTATTCACATATCACACGGAAGCTTTCGATTTAAAGAAAACAAAAAAGCAGCTCTGTGCAACATTTTGACAAATGAAAAAAAGCGGTTCTACTTTTTGAGTTTTGCGATTGCAGGTTAAATCAGACTGTTATAAACAAAATATTATATTCATTCATGTATTGACCAAATTAAATCATATTAACAGCTTGGGAACGAGTTCTCCGAGGGTGCATTCAAAGACACTGCATTAAACTGAGTTTCGAAAATTGTGTGCTATGCACAGAAGGATCAAGCAATACAGACGGTTGATTAGGCAGTAACGGACCTACCCACCGCTTCATGCACCAATGAAATCCTGCCCTTAGACTAACCAATGGTATCTCGACAATGAATAAGAAGACCAATCTACTCCTACTTTGCCCTTGAGATATGGTGATGGTAGGAGGTTTGAAATTTGGGGTTAGTGAAACGCGATACTTTTATCAGACAAATTTAGAGCAGATTTAAGATATCGCTACCATTAGGAATAATAAACATAGGTGGCCTTGATGCTAACCAATTGGAAGGGAATATGTTTATAGATTAGGACCGTAATATTTCGGCAATTTTAATTAAACGAAAAGGAAAATCACAAAATAAAACAAATGGGTTTACTTGACGCATATTCATATTTTTATCTTTCAATAATTTCTTTATAAAATATTGACATTAAAAGTAGTTGCAAATATTTCAAGATGGAATACTGTCATGTCTAAGAATATTTAGCAAAATTAATTGGCGTAATTTGCAGCGAAATTAAAAGTGACAGGTTAAAACTGTGGTGACATCTGGAGTTGCCATTAAAGTGAACAGGGAGGGGAGCATTTTTCCCACTGGGAACTCTAAATGCGTAGCATATTTCAATAAATTTTTATCAATCAAAATTATACTCCGGTTTGACTATTCTTTCCATTTGTTAAATGACGCCCATTGATTGTAAAAAGTGTTCAATTTCAACCTAGCTTATCAATTAAACTATTCAGTTAATCTGATGATCTGATGAACTGTTAGGAGTGGGCGAAGCGAAATACAATACTGCTACTTAAACGAGTTAAGTCAACGGCGTCTCCTTTGTGCTTAAAATTTACCTTTTTCTCCATCATGATTCAGTGCAGTTGTTTGTGTTAAATCTCTATTTTACCCCCAGAATACAAAGGCCAGTTCCTCTTACCTCAATTCATACCTTTCCTTATGCTGTCTATCTCTTTCTCTTGTTCAATTTGTGCTGACGATATACAAAGTAATAGTCCTCTACTCAATGATTTTCATTTTTTAAAATAAAATTCAGTTAAATACATCAAGTAGAGTCCAATTAACTTGAAATATCAATGAAAAATAAAAAAAGAAAACTTATAACCAAATTCCTTCTCGCGAGTTTTATGTTAAAGTTGAACAACAGCAAATGAATTTTGCTCGTGACAAGGTAAATGGAAATTGTCAACTTCTGTCGTTTAATGATTACTGTTTTCCTCACAATTAACAGGAGGAGAAGATTTTTAAGTCAGTTAGTTGCACTTTAACTAGTAAAAATTACACCACTGCCTATCCGAGAATAATAGGATGAAATTAACGGCAATTATGGGATGAAATTACCTCAAGTAATAAAACTAAATATTGAGAACCGAAACTTAAGTTCACTTGTACATCAACTTTATTTATTGAATCCTTTCTACTGCACTTTAAAAAGTGAACCGAAAATCAGATATTTTGATGGAAATTTCCTAATGAAAAGCGCAGTAGTAGCAGTAAAAACAGTTCATTCGCTAATAAGAAATAACAAATTATTTTAATGTTACACTGTCGTCATAACGACGGAAAAATACTCTGAATGACAGTAAGAGAGCCATATTCAGATGCATTCACTCCACAGGGTGATGGGAAACTAACTTTCCATGAAAATTTCCATACCAATATGTCTTCAAGAACAATTTGAAGAACAATATATATACATATATATATGTATTTATAGAAGTGTATGTTAAAATAGATTCAAAGGCTGCCGAAACGCACGAACACTGGTTCTGTAATGGAGTCCTGAGCGTTTTTTTTGGAAAGTAAAGAAAACTTAAGTGAACTTCAAATCTCATGTGAATTTTAATGTTATGTGTTATCATTTTTATTTTTTTAAACAAAATTGACATTGGCTGGAAAAGGCCATATTCTGAGGTTACTGCAGCTCATTATTGGTGGTTTAAGGACATAAGACAAACTGGCCACTTACCCTTCCCATTTGCAATCTTGATACTTCTTGGTCCTAATTTTCGTCTTTTATACATCTTATAGAATTTAGGCCTCTTCGTATTTACACGTCTCATCTATATGATATGGCTTAATAAAGATCCATTTAGACCAAGTTACCTGCACTATTATTGGTGTGCATTCTGCATATGTGGCCGCAGAGATTAGGCTGGATACACGTAATTTTCACCACTGCTCACTCAGCTCATCTGCCTATGTTCCACACGTTCCATATTCTCAAACTTCTCCATTTTTCACCCTCTTTTTCCACCTCTTCATCTTATAATTAGTGCAGTATATAGTTCAGTTTCCACACGAACACCGGTCTTGTACCTAAAGAGGTCTTTGCATGAAATTCACATTGTAAGAGATTTATGTCAGTATAAAAGAGTCATATCTCACACTTATGATGAACAAAAAATCCAGCTGACACGTCCTCATATTTGGTTTTAACAATTATAACACGGCAGACCTATATCTAAGTCAGTTGAGCTGAACCAAGTTGAGTTCATTTTTACTAGATCCAAAGCTAAGTTAATACCAAATCACAGCTCCCTAACTCTGAAGATAGAAGATGTGCCACCGTCCAAATCTTTAAAATTTAGTCAATTATACGAATGATTTCTGCTCTCCACTCGAAGTGGAACTGGTTTGTGAAGTGAGGGAATACGAAAATACAAAGAAACGGGAACATTCACCATTGAAAACCAATAATTAGAACAGTTTTCACCAAACAACCTTCAAATAACTCAAGCCGTGAAGGTCTTGAAGTCAAATAAACATAAATGGTAACTGGAACCACAGAGGAATGTTTGATTCCAGGACTGAATGCGTCAACTTTCACTTTTTCTCACCATGAAATAAAAAGATTAAACTGAAGGCTGAACACTTTCTGTCCCTTAAAAAAGGTTAACCATCAAGTATAAATTCAGAATGGTAACAACTGAACTGATAAATTTGTACAAAACGCTGTAATAAGCGCCTCATTAATATAGCATTCCTTTTACTACCGGAAATTAAGGTATTTACTGTACTCACAGCAAAATAAAAAATATTAATTCCTAATTGTGGAAAGCAACTGACATCGAATAACGGTAAATGCACTAAAGGATAAAAGGGATGGGATCAAAAAGATACAGAAAGCAATGTCAAGGTATCAAGAGTCTTACCTTATTTGATATTTGGACTCCAGTTCACGTACCAAAATTCAAATTTTTTGAATCCTCTCTTGAATTGAAGCAAATATTTGTCTATGATATCCAATGCCAATTGACCACTAATTATGATAGTTGGTCATCTCATTCCAGGTTATTTTTTTTCTTCCAAAAATTGAGAAAACAGAAATTTCTTACATACTAGGTAGTTTAACGTAACAGAGCTAAGAAAGCCGATAACAGACAATGCTCCTATCAATTCAAATGAATGTACATTAATTAACTTCTCCCTTTAAATCGCCAAACATTACACCTTGACGTACGAATTAAATTTCGTCAGTTTTTCGTTTTTATCGCATAATACGTATTTGTGATTGTAAGAAAAAGAGAAAGTGATTTCCAGGAATACTTAAAATTTCATGCCGTGGCATGTGATAATGCCAAAAAATACGATCAGGAGGTTGAAAAGTCATCACTAAGCACAATTATAATGAAGCACAATTGGCTTTCAGAACTTGTTTAAGCTCCGTATCTCAAAATTTGTGAGTGGAGCCACCATTCAATCTTTTAAATTTAGTCAATCCCTCATATGTAATTACCACTTATTGGCAAACAAAGTTAGGCATCAACAGAAATGGCCAAATACCTCAAACGATATATTTAAAACACTTAATGCATACAAAACAGACACCAATTGCAGCCTAATCTTTATAGAAGCCTTTGTTTCATGACACAATCCTGCAACTTCACTTTCATCCGCCTTCCCAGGAAGCTGCTAATTCCACTTTAAGACTTTTACCTTTAATAAGCTGCTCGGATTAAATGGATTAAGTTATCAAATATTCCGTTTTAATTTTAAGCGTTTGTAGGCGTCCACAGTCGAGAGCATTTTACCCATTTAAATTATTTCAAACACGGACCTTTGTTCAGACATAAAAAAATTTATCAGGTAACCTTAACCTCTACTTCTACTAATAGTATTAATCATTATTAAAAAGAATGGGTATATTATGCAAAAAAGGTGTTAATATCACCGAAATTGTATAGCAATGTGAATAAATAAACGTTGTAAATTAAGAGAATGGCGGTTCTATATATTAAGGTATGAAAGGCATCACAAAACCCTACTCTGCAAGGGGAGCATATGGAATTTTATTTCGAAATTGACAACTAAAGAAAGGCCCCTATAAGCTACCAAAAGGGTAAGTCTGTAACAATTTGAAGGAAATGAAAGGGAATAAAGTATTAAATTCAACATGAAGACAATAACCAAATGCGGATATTGTTTGCGTCGAAGAGTGATAAAATATACGCTTCAGCTTTAGTAACTACTTTGAACAATAAAATCAAATGCCCTTTGTTATACGCATCTCCGCTTCTAAACTATAATTTGAGTAAAGCACCTGAGAAGAGGGTATTGTTAAGATATTCTCACTAACCTATATAATAAGTTAAAATAGCCATCCCGTTAGGCATTCAAATTCACTTAAATCATTCATTTATCCCAATTGGTTTGAGAAAGCTTATAGAGGTTCTTACCTCGTTCTTCCCACTATCTTAAGAGATTTATTATGCACACTTAAGAAACTAAAAATAACTTTATTAGTAAAGACTATTTTTTGTTTTCACTATCATAAACATTGTAACATTCTAGTTAACGTGTATTAGAAGTGTGTATCATCTGATACCAAACAGTCGAATGAAAGCTCCTTACACTTAGCATCCATCAACGATTATGAACTTTACCTGAGAATATTACAGACTACAGAAATTAAAATAAAAAGAAACACATGCTTGAAATTATTTTTATTTTATAAAAAAACATCAATGTGACTCAAGACTACGCAAAGCTTTTGACAGAACTACGATATGTAAACTAAAAAAATCTAAGAGTTGAAGAAATTTTGCAAAAGTAAATAAATGTCTAGAATGTACAAAAATTGCCAAATTAGATGCTTAAAAATAAAGCCCTAAACGTATAAAGAAATGATTTAAAATGTGCAAATTTAGCAAAAATAAACACGCACATTAAAATATAAAACATACCAGGGGTAGATCATTCCATCCCAAATTGACCGGATTAAGTTGGGGAGATGTCTGTTCAAAGGTTAAGTCTGGAGTAGTAGTATTTTCAATGGTCCGACGCAACGTTCCACTCTCTGAGTTCAACGATACCCTCTGTGCATTTGTTGCGGAAGTTGATGGAAGAAGTCCAGTCTCTTCATCTCCTGAACTGTCCACAGTAAATGCATCATTTCTCTGACCCTCTAAAGAAGATGGACGGCCGACAGGGGACGTAGCTTCGCCACTCTGATAACCAGAAGATGGTGAGGAGGGAAAGCTCGATTCTGTCCATCGGTTCTCTTTAATCAAATGCGCTAATTCAATAATAAATTTTCCCTCTTTGTACCGTTGACTAGCCTCAAATGCACGTTCATACTTCCAACCGAGAAGAGAGTTGCAGCCGGCACAATGCAGATCTGCAACTCTATGCTGACCAGTTAGAAGTAATCGATCTTCTGCACTTGCTGATTTGACATTAACAACCTAGAAATGAAGACGTCATACTAATTTAATAGAATAAACCTTGTCGAAGAGATAGGCACGGCCTTGACTGCCTTGAAATGCCTTACTGATGAGATCATTATGATCAGCTAGATGTGCACGACAGTGCACACAACTGTAAGTTATCGATGACACAGATGGGTTAAGATAGACTTGAAACTGTCTAGTCATTTTCGTCCAATGAGAAGATCGCCATATGATTTCATAAACGCGGCGTTATATAAAAACTTAAACAAATATTGAGAAATATGTCAAAACATAAAAGTTAATAACGATTAATTAATGTTCTTCAGATTTTGCGGTATATTAATTTAAATTTGTTATAATTATCTTAAGATGATATTTTCTGAAATATCACTGCCGTTTACTGCATATAGCTGCACATTTCATAAAATTAATGAGGTACTATCTTGCATTTTCTTATAAATTTTGGTAAAATTTAATTTAAGAAAGTTCTAAAGATGATAAATCTTAACTTATTTCAGACGATATACCATATAAATTACAGCCAATTATTCATAACGTTTCAGATTAAGATATCAGGTCGATTTTTTAAGTAATAGTTTTCCCTCATTAAATGATCATATAATGGGCACATTACCTAACTCTGAAAATTCAAATTTTCTTAATGTTCTTATATGAATAGCAGATATCAGTTAAAGGCTAGTCATTCAGGACGTTGGGATTTAGCTGATATCTTCGCTGGTATCAGCGCAGGTGCCACAGGTGCAAGAAGGCATCAGATTTGACTGATATCTCACAAGAAATATCAGCATATAAGCTAAAGCTTGACCAACTTATTCGGGTTTTCTTCGGTCTCCTTCGAATTATTCTACATTTCAGGTGACTTGGTTAATTACGTATATGTGGCTGAGATCCACATTACGTCACGGATATTATTATAGCTAGAGAATCAGAGCATGCATCGAAGTTGACGATCACAAACAATATTTTATTTTGGAACCTTTTTCAACCAAGTTCTTACCCAAAATATTATACATTTTATTTAGAATTATTGAGTTGATCTTATGTATACTGGGAGCCACACCGAAGGGATGAGTCAAGTCGGGATTACTGTTATAACAGTTCAAATTTATTGCCAAAATATTAAGTTTATGTGCAAATGTTTCTTCCTAAGAAATCTGTCTTGTTTAATTGTCTCGTCACGTCTTCACCCAAGGAGTAGGTTTTTTAAAGTAGCCCTAAATAAAGGAAAATAAATTTTGTGTTATTTTAAATATAGTCCTATGAGTCACAAGTTATAATGGGGACTGAGTCATTAACTGTTATTACTATCAGAGTCATTCCGGACATTCATTTTAACCAATAGACTAAAGTTTGTCTGAGGTTGACAAATATTTTGCCTATGGTTCATTAAAATACAAAATATATTTTAGCAAAAATACTATGTTACTGATGAGTTTTTAAATAAGGAACTAGAAATTAAGAAAGAAATGCAATTGAAGCACTAATTGTATAATATCAAATACTATCGGCAGAGCGTTAGAGGAAAATGTGTAAGTGTGTAAGGGAAAATGCTAGATGTGAACTTCATTTCACCAGCGCATCGAGTTCAGTGTGATCAGGAAGGCTACGCTGAAACCTGTTATTTATTCAGAGCGAGTTCCCACGGAGAGTTCATGGTGTTCCTCGAAGTTAATGAAAAAATAAGTGAAAATGTGAGGGACTGTGTCATCATGATTGAGTTTTAGGAAGATCAGCCGAAAGTGAGGGATTCAGGGAGATGTGAGCCCTTAATATGAAGAGATAGTCGTGGCGTTCGAATGGCATGCGGTGATGTTTAATGTCGCATGAATCGGAGTATCACAATATCATATGAAACCAAATTGGGTGTACTTAGTTGACCACTATAGACAGCCCTGGTGTCAGACAAATTACGATATCAGTATTCATGTTTTCATCAGGAAAACATCTATTATTATCATCGCACTATTGGAAATCACCTCATAGACACTTTTAGTCATATTCGTTTCTAACCTATCATACTCAATACATGATAGATTATGAACTCAACATTTGAATTTTGTTAACAAATTCATTGAATAAGTAAAAACGAAGAAATTGAATTCTTTTTTAAGTTTAATGAGGGTGGTGCTTTCAGTTTTAATCTTGTTAATCGTAAATAGGTTTCACAAAAGCGAAGAATTTCCCTCTTGCACGGGAATATATTTTAATTAGTATTAGATTTAACTTTAGAATTAGGAAAGACAAATTTTGAAATATGTTTGAATATTATCATATGTGAAAAATTTACACTGGTGGCCAGTCCTTCTCTATTTCAACCACCCAATCCGCGAAATAGGGTGAAAGGAAGGGATTTAGAGAACTCTTACATTAATGTTCAGAAATCTCATTATTCGAAAGCCATAGGAAGAGCTAGACCCTCATTTGTCATTACATGTCGGCTGTTACTAATATCTCATAAGTGTTTTGCAAATTTGACTTTATTACTAATCATTATTATGGTCTTAATATTTCCGCCTCTTCCTTTTAATAAAAAAATAAACAACAAACGAATGTCATGTTTGACCAATATTAGATAATTATTTAATTACTTCTAAGCATTTTTCATAAAAGACCTTATCAAGGAGATTTCGTAACAGAAAAAGGATAATAAAAATGGCGTAAAATTGGAGCACATGCGTAGGTTGCCCTGGAATGCTTCGCAATCATTATAAAGACGTGAACGCTGATTATATCACGTTATTGGAATAAGTGTAATTATGGACGCGAAAAAAAGGAAATATATAAATACCGCTTTTGCTCCGAGATCATAGTAACGAGGAAGGTTCTGGTTCCGGGTGTAGGCTTAGGATTGCACTCTGCTGGATTGAAACCCGCGACGGATTCTAAGTGGGTTCGCTGGCGTGCGTAGATTCCGAGAGCGAGCTTTCAAATGACTCCCTCAAGTTTAAAAATAGAAATAAATCATTTTTTAATTTCTAATTATCAGCCAAATTGAATACAGGTCTAATTAAAAGGTTCCGATGAGTCGGTCCTCTATTATACCCTTTTCACAGCAGTCCTAAGTTGTCTGATAACAGCAGACAAAAGGGTCTACTTAAGATTTCACAGAGTCATGACATATGGAAGGCTCAGTCGGCTGTTTCTTCTAGGAAATCTCCCAGTCAAGCTTCAATAGGGAAGAGTGCGCCCTTGGGCTGATAAGAAAAGTCTTCTCATTTCTCTTACACAAATCTTCTTTAGAGCCATCAGATTCCATCAAGAACTAAAAACGCTTGCATAAAGTTTATGGCTAAGGTAAATCAATCAGTGTTCTAAGGAGGTTTCTGGTTTGATCGGACCGTCATGGCCAAAACAGCCAACAACGTCAATTTATCTCTCAACGGAATTCGAATGGAAACGGTGAGGCACAAAGATGGGAAAAAAAGAAGTCAATGCTTTTACATTATAGACGAAATTACTGTTCTTCATGTCTACTAGTTCCCAATTTTCGCTTGCTTAAATCTTGTAAAAACAACAAAAGTAGCTGAAATGGCACATATCAATATGTCAGTCTCAATATTAAAATTGGGTTCAATATAAGTGTATTCAAAAACAAATTCAAAAAGCAACGGTGTTTATTAATCCGAACTGAATCCCATGAACTAAATTGTCCTGCCTTTTGAAAACAGTTCCCGCCACATGTACGCTTGCCCGGATAGTATAATGATTACTTTTTGAGTTATTATATGAACGAATTAAATAAATAAGACTACACAGCCCGGGAAAAAGGACTACCACATATACAACCTTCCAAACTACGGCAGTTATTGACGATCAGGTATCGAGGTGCTAGAGAACTGCATTTTTGATGGATTCGACTAGCTTTAATACTCTGCAGAATAATATCGAAGTTAGTTAATATTAACGATTAATGTAGCCTTCGGTAATCCTTAATTTTTATAGCTATTACCTTACTAATCCTGGCCGAATTAATCCGGCAATTAAGATGTCAGATTAGTTTAAATGGGTGGTAAATATAGTTGCTAGAATCCAGTTAGGTTAGACTGATCGAACGATGGTCCAATGTTAAGGCCAGCTAACTCAGCAACTTGACAGCATCGTGCACAGAGTTGATCAGGCCACTTGGAGATTTTTAACTTCGATATCGGAAACAATTGGAAAAGAAAAATTATTTTAATGAATTCGTGAAGAAATGGTTTAATATTAAAATAAAAAATGAATAAAACTAGTGAATAAACTCTAATGGATGTTCTATTAAACAGCTATGAGTTAAACAATAATTGTATGTTCTGGAGTTTGATGGCTTAGAAAAATAGGAAAAACTTGTGATATTTATAAGTGCATCGAATATCCAATCATGCAAAACAGAAAGTCCCCTACAACAAAATTCTACGCTTTGAAAAGAAGAAATTTTAATTAAATTCATAAATAAATTGAAATTAACTGGTTATGTATATAAGAAAATGGAATTAAACTGAAATTGGTATCTTTCATGTTTTATATTTTTGAATAATTTAATAAATCGTAGTATTCTAGTGAAGTTGGGGATGGAAGAGCACTTGCACTTATAATTTATAATAAAACCCACGACAGAGAACAAGACACGTTATAGTCAACACGAGTGTATTAACGAAGCTTCCTCTCAATCGGTATCTTCTTAAACAAATAAGCATAATTATCAAGTGTCTTTTGTTAGTGAGGAAATAATGAAAAAAAATTACACTTTGATTCAGAGAAAAATTATTGGGAGCGAGGGAAAATAATTATCATTTCTTCTAATATCACCCTTCTTAGGCAAATCACTAGAAGGTCTTCGAGGACGAATCGACTCGGAGACGAGAAGATTTCATTCCTGTTCGAGCTATACGCGATGGAACCGTAACCCGATCTATAACTTGAGATCTAGGTGGTAGAACATGAGTGAGATTAAATGTATCAAGTAATGAATACAAAGAAAGATAATGCTTATCAGAAGTGGGTTCCGCCAGTATTCGTAGGAGTTGATTATGGTGGCGGGCGAATCCACGTGTTCTTGCCGACCTCAACATCATAAATCATACTCCCATGCCTATTTCAGATAATCGCAGCTGTCCACTGGCGACCCAGTAGATAATCACGAACATAAATTGGAGTGTTAACAGCAAATCCGTTCTTTTCATTCCCCCTCTTCCCGTCCGGTCGGGTTTTCTTCGGTAGCTTCGCTTCGTGCATCGTGTATTCAAAATTGTGTGGTTGTCACGCGTGTATGATGCATCATAACATTATTTCGCTTTATGGGAGCAGATGCATTACTCTCGACACCATTGTATGATGGCAGATGTCAACGATGCACGTACTTATAAATTAGTCATACAAGTATCGTATTAACTGGATTTCTAGAATTCTCCTGGATATCTATCACTAACACCTTTTCTTATCATCGTCTGGAGAATTTTCCAAATCAGTTGTTTGGATAAAATTGTGCCGTGTAGTAGTTTTTTAGATGCACCTTGGTTCAACACAAATGAAATTTAGGATCTTAAGTGTGGAACGCAAAGTCCAAGACGTGCATATTTAATTTGAAGGGCCTAGGGGTTTCTATTGGTAATTTGATCGATTTTTCAACAATGAGGTAATATCTTCCTAAGGGCTAAGAGTAATAACCAGCCTCGCCCTAACACGTTCGAATTCATCAACGCCAATTAGATCTATCTAACATTATCACTAATGAATCATATTCGAGGACATTCTGCTCTTGATATCTTGTCAGTGAGATTTTGGAGGACAGACGAACTAAACTGTCATCGATCAGAAGGTGGTTTGAATTTTAATAGTAGCCATATTTAGATTATATCATTGTCTTGACGATAGAACACGTTTATATTCCCCCAAGTTAATTTACTGTGTTGTTATAAATTGTTATTTCAGTGCCCGCTTGGGTATGTAACATTTACTATCTCCCGCTAAGATATCACTTCTCTTTCAAACAAAGAATGTCGCATTCTCTGGATCTCACTCTCGATGATGGCATATCAAAATGACGAGGTTCTAGTTTAGAAAGTACCAAGGTAAGATAGAATGAAATAACAAAGCTAGCGCTTTTTTAGTGGCACTAGCTCAGCTGCCATAAACGCATCAAGAAAGAAAAAGGCAAGGACAGCAATCTCGCAGTCAGTAAACTGAAGAAGTAGTTCTGCGAGGGAGTAGAATCCACACGCCAAATATTAGATAAAGAAGGTAAATAGTAAACTGTTTGAAGTCCAGGAGATTAGTTATAAACACGCTTATGCGAAGAAAACAGTAAGCGAATCGTGATGATAGAAACCAGGCTAGGTTATTTGAAATACCTTCACATCACTAATTTATACAAATTGCTTTAATGAATCCGTGTGCGATGCAAAATGATTACAATTTAAAATATGGTTTTAAGATAAAACCTTGCGAAAACAGCTGAAAAAAAGAGTTCTAT